>JAJAGP010001358.1:0-78488 GCA_025084515.1 Ancistrus triradiatus
CTCGACGCATTTACACTTGATAAATGTCTCGGTTCTTGACGTTTGCTCACTATTTGCCGCACTTGTTTAAACTTGTACGAGTCGAGCCGTGCGACTTACACGATTCCTGATTCACGAGTCATGACTCAGCACACAGCGATTCAGGTTCACAAGCCCTTTCTCAGTGAAGATCTCTGCTGTGTTTATGGTGTTTTTCTTTATTTCCACATCTAATGTACTGTATTCTTAGTGCAAATAAGTCTCCATGGGTCCTAAAAATATCAGTTTAAGAGCCAACAGAAAGCAAAACAGAAATTGAATCCTCCAGAACACAGGCTGCAGTTAGCTTAGCAGCTATGCTACCCCCCTGAGTTCACCAATAGACTAAGTGTTTTGCTTTCACTTTCAATCCATGACTCACTATATGACATGAGATTTTTTTAGAACACTATTATAAAAAGCTTAGTTTGAATGATTTTGGCCAACTGTAGGTTAATGTAAGTGTTTTAAACATGATCCATTTAACTTATGATGGATTTGTTGAACGTATCCCCATCATAAATCAGGGAGCTCCTGTACAACACAACTCCATTAATACATATAATGCCTCATACAGTGTGGATTTAGTTCAGCTTACATTAGTCCTTATGTGGAAACATTTGCTCGCTACTCTCGTTTTCGGTTCTCAACAAGCCTCCTGGAACAACGAGAACCGAGGTACCGTGTGTATATAGTATAAATTAAAGTTAGATTGACATTTGTCATAAAACAGGGACTACCTGTAATTGGTCAGCTGGATATTGGCTGTTACTCGGTTGTTGGCTATAAGGGTGGTGATACACGAGCAACGTGAATAAAGAGAAACCCGGTTTGCTTCTTCACATAAAGGCCAAACAATCAGTGCGAGCCAGGCTCAGAGGAAATGAGGGACTAGACGTCACTTGACCCGTCATTCCACTGTCACAGAAACAGAGAAATGCCCAGATCACCCACCGTGGCAGCGAGGCTGGCATGCTAATGGCGGGAAAGACAGAAAGGGCAAAAGGCCTATTGAGGCAAATAATTACACCTCTCCATGGAGCTCCACAGCAGAGTGATGAAAGAGAGAAAGACCCAAACACAGCACTGGAGGGAGAAAGAATGTCAGAGAAATATGTCAGCCCACACTGTGGTTTCCGACTGCTTCAATCACTCTAGACCTATAGGAGCGACTGCAGTGGGAGCAAATACAAAGGGAGGGGCAATGGAGAAATTGTGGATAAGGAGTAGTGGAGAAAGAGGAGAATATGTTTAGAGAGAGGAATTATAAGAATCTTACACGATACCTTGCCATACGGAAACGTCATCCAGACTTTCAGCGAAGGCTTCAGACCGATCACAAGAATCTAAGAGAGAAAGAGAGACTTTATAGATCATTTTAACATCTCATACACCCACCGGACACTTTAAGGCAAACATCTAATCAGCCAATCACGTGGCAGCAACTCAATGCATTTAGGCATGTAGACATGATCAAGACGACCTGCTGAAGTGCAAACCGAGCATCAGAGTGGGAAGAAAAGGCAATTTGAGTGACTTTGAACGTGGCATGGTTGTTGCCTGTAGAGGGGCTGGTCTGAGTATTTCAGAAACAGCTGATCTACTAGGATTTCACACACAGCGCCATCTCTAGGGTTTACAGAGAATGGTCCGAAAAGGAGAAAATATCCAGTGAGGGCAGTTCTCTGGAAGAAAATGTCTAGTGTCAAGCTGATAAAAAGGCAACAGTAACTCAAATCACTACTCAGAAGAGCATCTCTGAGTACATAACACATCAAACCTTGAAGCAGATGGGCTACAGCAGCAGAAGAGCACACCGAGTGCCACTCCTGTCAGCCAAGAACAGGCAACCGAGGCTACAATTCACATGCTCACCAAAACTGGACAATGGAAGACTGGATAAACGTTGCCTAGTTTGAGGAATCTTGATTTCTGCTCCTACATTCAGATGGTCGGGTCAGAATTAGGCCTGAACATCAAAGCAGGATCCATCCTGCCCTGTGTCAGGCCGCTGCTGGTGGTTTAATTATGTGTTTGATATTTTCTCGGCACACCTCAGGTCCTTTAGTACCAACCGAGCATCGTTTCAACCCCACAGCCCACCTGAGTATTGTTGCTGACCACGTTCCTCCCTTTATGACCACAATGCATCTTCTGATGGCTACTTCCAGCAAGGTAACACGCCATGTCACAAAGCTCACATCAGCTCAAACCGGTTAGCTGAGCACGATAACGTCACCAGATCTCAATCCAAAAGAGCATCTTTGGGAGGCGGTGGAACTAGCAAGGTGTAAATAATGAAGTGGCCTGTGAGTGCATTTTGAACTTGCGATACACACGTTTAACAGAAGAGCAAATGTGAGTGCGTGTGCATGTGTGTGTGAGAGCTTGGTGAGAGAAGCCATGGCCAGCAGGCAGTACTGAGTGATGGGATGGTCCTTCAGCTCCGGTGCGGCATGTAAAGGCTCCACGCAGCAAACTTCACCCTTACTGCCGCTGAACAAACAGCGAGACTCGCACGTCCTCGTCCCCATCACCCTCCTGCACTCGGAGACGGAAAAACACACAGACCGAATAAAACCGAGAGGGGAGGAACATCTGGTGACAGAAAATGTAATTAGTTATTGATTAAGAGCACAGTGTCTATTAACAATCACTGATGCCATGTCAATCACTGATGCCAAGTGTAGCATGAGACCCCGGCAGCATTAGCTATAGCAGCATAGCTAGCAAGCTAGAAAGAGGATAACTGGTAGGAAACACAGCCAAGAGGGATCCACATAGACATTGGGCAACCCCACGAGAGGCAGAAGACATCAACCCAACGTTCTCTGATCACCATAAGACTCTTTTGACTATGAACCCCTTATTCTAAGGCAAAGCTGCATGAGTCAAGATCACGAGGGACCGAAGCCAGTTCAGCCAGACCGCCCACTCTCGACACCCCGGCTAGCGGACAAGGCAGGCAGGCCAGACATGACTCCAGACTCCGGCCCCAGTGACCCAAGCCATGCATCCTGGTCTAAATCTAGTCAAAAGCCTGTGTAAGTAGGTATGTCTTTAGCCTAGACTTAAAAATTTGTAGATTGTCTGAATCTCGAACGAAGCTGGGAAGTTTATTCCATAGTTGGGGGGCCATGTATGAGAAAACCTTTCCCCTTGCTGTGACTTTTTTAATTCTAGGAACTAAAAGAAGTCCTGCACTTTGCGAACGAAGTAGACGAGTTGGATTGTAAGACTCTAAGAGTTCACTCCGATAATGTGAGGCCAGGCCATGTAGAGCTTTATAAGTTATAAGAAGTATTTTGTAATCAATGTGGAATTTGACTGGTAACCAGTGCAGTGATGATAGAACAGGAGTGATATGATCAAATTTTCTAGTTCGAGTTAGCACTCGGGCAGCTGCGTTCTGAACTAACTGAAGTTTATTTATAGATTTACTAGAGCATCCAGTAAGTAAGGCGTTACAGTAATCCAACCTTGAGGTCTATCAGTATCTTGAGGTTATAAACGCATGAACAAGTTTTTCTGCATCATTAAAAGAGAGGATATTTCTAAGTTTAGCGATATTATGTAATTGAAAGAAAGCAATTCGAGTGATGCTGCTAATGTGCGCATCAAAGGAGAGATCTGAATCAAATGTGACCCCTAAGTTTTTTACAGACGGACTGGGCAATACTGGACAGCCATCTAGATTTAGGATAGATGTAGCTAACCTGTCTCTCACAGCCTTGGGTCCCACTAATAGCACCTCAGTTTTATCTGAGTCAAGTAAAAAAAAATTAAATGACATCCAATCTTTTATTTCCTTTACACAGTCCTCAATTTTGCCAATTGTAAGGCCATCATTTGGTTTGGCTGATATGTACAGCTGTGTATCACAGCTGTGTATCATCTTCATAGCAGTAGAAAGTAATGCCATGTTTACGAATAATTGAGCTTAGTGGCAGCATATACAGAGAGAATAAAAGTGAGCCAAGCACAGACCCCTGAGGCACACCATACTTCACTTTTGAGAGCTTAGATCTTAGATTATTTATATGAACAAACTGGTACCGGTCAGTTAAGTAGATTTAAACCAAGAAAGTGCTGATCCCTTAATACCTACAGTATTTTCTAGTCTGTTTAGTAAAACATCATGATCTATAGTGTCAAATGCTGCACTTAAATCTAACAGAACAAGAAAAGAAACACATCCCTTATTTGAGGACATTAACAAGTCATTTAGTAGCCTAAGTAATGCTGTTTCAGTACTATGATGGGGCCTGAAGCCAGACTGAAATGTTTCATAAATTTCATTCCTTTGGAGGTAACTACAGAGCTGCTGATAGACGGCTTTTTCTAAGATTTTGGACAGAAACGGTATATTTGAAATTGGTCTATAATTAGATATCACACAAGGGTCAAGATTGGCTTTTTTAATCAGTGGTTTGATAACGGCAGACTTAAAGGATTTAGGCACATAACCTAAGGTAAGGGATAAATTTAAAATAACTAACACTGGCTCAATAACATTAGGTAATACTTGTTTGAGTTGATGTGTAGGAATTGGATCTAATAAACATGTTGATGACTTAGACGAGCTGATCAGTGCGGATAGTTCAATATTAGTAGATGGGGTAAAAGATTCTAATCTTGATTTACAGCTAATTGAACAGATGTCTTCACTAGTGCTGCATCTGGAAGGTTGCTGAACAGTTTGGTGATGTGATGAGCATTGAGTTTTAATTTATGCCTAATGTTTTCGATCTTATTAAAGAAAGTCATGAAATCATTACTGTTAAAATTACACAGAATGGGAGAGTCACTTTCTGTGGGGTTTTTTGTTAATTTGGAGACTGTATTAAAGAGAAATCTTGGATTATTCTTATTTTTCTCTATGATTGAAGAGAGGTATGCAGCTTTAGCTTTAGTGAGGGCATGCTTATACTCTGCCATGCTGTCCCTCCAAGCAATCTTAAACACCTCCAATTTACTATGTCTCCACTTGCGCTCTAAATGCCGTGTTCTTTGCTTTAAGGTACGGGTGTGGTCATTATAAAGAGTTAGCCCATTCCTCCATACAGAACAGCTAAGGTCAGGACTTTGACTTGGCCACTCCAAAACATGAACTTTATTATTCTTTAACCATTCTTTGGTAGAACGGCTTGTGTGCTTAGAGTTGTTGTCTTGTTGCATGAGCCACCTTCTCTTGAGATTCAGTTCATGGACAGATGTCCTGATTTTTTCCTTTAGAATTCTCCGATATCATTCAGAATTCATTGTTCCATCAATGATGGCAAGCCGCGCTGCCCAAATGCAGCAAAACAGGCCCCAACCATGATACTACCACCACCATGTTTCACAGATGGGATAAGTTTCTTATGCTGGAATGCAGTGTTTTCCTTTCTCCAAACACGATGCTTTTCTTTTAAACCAAAAAGCAAAAGATGAGCAGCAATGTTCTTTTTGTAGAGCAGTGGCTTTCTCCTTGCAACCCTGTAGTAGTCTAGTGGGTAAGGTACTGGACTCTGGACCAGAAGGTCCAGGGATCAAATCCCACCTCTGACAAGTTGCCACTGTTGGGTCCTTGAGCAAGACCCTTAACCCACAATTGCTTGGATTGTTAGATTGTATCAATTGGAAGTCGCTCTGGATAAGGGCTTCTGCTAAATGCTGTAAATGTAAATGTGACCCTGCCATGCACATGTTGTTCAGTGTTCTTCTGATGGTGGACTCATGAACATTAACACTAGCCAATGCGAAAGAGGCCTTATGGTGCTTAGAAGTTACCCTGGGGGGGGATCTTTGTTGGTCGACCACTCCTAGGGAGGTTAACAATGGTTTTGAATTTCTTCCATTTGTACACAATCTGTCTGACTGTGGATTGGTGAGTCCAAACTCTTTAGAGATGGCTTTGTAACCTTTTCGACTCTTTCTGAGCTCCTCAGAAATCTCCTTTGTTCGTGCCATGATACACTTCCACAAACATGTGTTATGAAGAGCAGACTTTGATAGATCCCTGTTCTGTAAATAAAACAGGGTGCCCACTCACACCTGATTGTCATCCCATTGATTGAAACACCTGACTAATTTCACCTTCAAATTAACTGCTAATCCTAGAGGTTCACTTACTTTTGCCACTCACCAATATGTAATATTGGATCATTTTCTTCAATAAATAAATTACCAAGTATAATATTTTGTCTCATTTGTTTATCTGGGTTCTCTGTATCTACTTTTAGGGCTTGTGTGAAAATCTGATTAAGTCTTAGTTCATATTTATGCAGAAATATAGAAATTCTAAAGGGTTCACAAACTTCCAAGCACCACGGTAACTGATCTTCTTTACAACTCTTAGCAATATAAGTAATATTTATAGAGAAAAAAACAATACAAACCACTCACATTTATTTAAAATTATTATGTGTCGTTTTGAAGGGAACAGTGTCAGGTAGTCGCCAAGTTGGTACAAGCGAACCCCGAAAGAAAAGGGTTTTAGGACCCAAGTGCAGTTAGCTCCAGATGGTATTATTGAACTGAAATAAATAACAATATTAATATCCCCATAAGGGGGAGTGCCAAATCGTGCACGCTGTGCCAACGAGGGTCAACGGTGAGACAGCGTGGGATCGAACTCTGAGCGACGGCGTCAGAGTCCGTGACCCTAACCATGAGACCAAAGGACGAGTCACGTGTTGTGCATGCAAAACGGGGGGTAAACCCATATTAAAAGCCTCACCTAACGTGGGCTTGAAAATTAGAACGAATAGTGCATATTTAAGTTTTCACACGAACGCCAGCACTGGGCATTGCATTAAAATATATGTGTGGTAAACGTGGAGGAATAATTGCTCGGGTGAAAAAGAGCGATCGCTTTCTCTCACTCTCCCTTTAACAGAGACTGCATGTGCGCTCGACCAGCAGCTCGGGAGAGTAGAGAAAGCGATGACGTGCTGTAACGTAGAGCCCGCAGGCTCCAGAAAAGGCGAAGCGATGTCACGGTTCTACGCATGCGTGCACAAGGTAGGGGCTACAGCGGGCACAAAGCTGACCACCATACCAAGCATGCACAGCACGACACCGGACGCTTGAGCGGAACGGGGCTGAGGATCAGCGACACGTTCCCTTTTTAAATGCGACACGGGACGGGGCTGAGAGGCAGCAAAGCATCCCCTTTAAATACAGTGCGCGCGGTGGCAACGGCCTTCCGAACAAAGCGCGAGAAAAGGTACCTTAAATGAAGAAACGGGCACGGCAAGGAGAACAGGGAGGTGGGTTGAACACCGCAACAGCGAGTGTAAAGCCCCGGAGGGCTCCGGCGGAGCCGTGATGCAGCCGAGGGAGCGCGAACACCGGATACTGACCCTGCTCTAGCGTCTAATTCCCTGGCGGCTACCATCCGGCTTCCTAGCCGTACAATTACTGATCCTCTTCAAAGAATCAGTTACCGACTCTCCCTGACAATACCGATTACCGGCGAGCGTCCGCTGCAGCACGTCTGAGCCGAGTGAAGGCTCCGATGGGCGATGGTACCCCCATCACAGGGAATGGTGCGACACCCACTGAACTCAGGAAGGATCTTATATACCTGAGTCAGTGGGTGTTGCCCATAAAGTAAACGAGCAGCTTAATGAGATCTGCATGTGATAATAATAACGCGACGGCACAGCCTTCATCATGCATGTGCGATCGTGCTGACTGTCAGGGTCTCAACCTGAAGAAAGAAAGCCAACGCTGCCCCCTATCGGCGGAAAGGCAGGTGAGCCCCCGTCACAAACAGAATGTAAATTATAACGTAAAGGCATTTGTTTTGGTCTAAATAGTCAGAGATTCAGTGCAGGAGATGACTACAAACTATGAGGCACATCGTGGGAGAGAACTGATTACATTCAGTGACTATTGTGTATACGAATCATTGGTTCAGAAGCATGTCAACAACCTTAGAATACCAGCTGTGGAAACTCTGAAGGTCAGTAGGGGTAGCGTTAATTTATATTACACAAGGTACTGGAGATCATGTGAGTAAAGTGTTCTGTTATCATAACCTGGTCTGTCTTTCTTTTGCTATATTTCCTTCAGGAATCGTGCAAAATGAGTTCAGAGCGCTGTGTGAGCTCTGCTTCCCAAACTACCCTCACTTGAGATACATCATAGTGGTGAAATGATCTGGCCTTATTTATTACAATGTCTTATTCATCTAAATGAACATGGATATTAAAACTGTTTATAAAACATTTTATGGCCAAAGGTATGTGATACCTGTACATCACAAACACATGTAATTTGAATAAAACATGGATGTCAGTCCACTGCTTGCTGGAAATATGACCTCTTTTTAATTTATTTTATTTGGTTTTGTTTTGTTCTGTAAATGGTCCTAATGGACTGGCACATTTCACTGCAACTCAAAGTTATTGGATGGGTTTGAAGTTAGGACAGACAAGTCCAGTCCCTCCACACCAAAAATGGAAAAGCATTTTTTATGGACTTCATCATGTGCAGAGGAGCATTGTTATGTTGACCTAAGAAAGGGCTTTCAGCACTGGTCACTGTTTTCTTTACCCTGGAACTAGGTGCGCAGCTTCAAACATAAAATCAGCCTCGTGTCATTATTTGTCCTGCACCAATTCACTACAGTGAATTAAGGTAAGGCATCTGACAAACTCATATTTGTCCTTCAGACTTCATCAAATTATGAATCCAGAGATGGCTGTTCCATAGTCCAGTAATGGTGTGCTATACACCACTGCAGACAATGCTTGCCATGAGGAATTCAAGCTTGTGCATCTGTTTGTCAATGTTAGAAAACCCTAAAGCTCAACGCGAACAATTTATTGTGCTGACACTGTATTGCAAGTGAAAAAGACTATCTTTACGCTGGTACTTCATCAGTTCAGACTGTGGCAGCTCTCACAGGGTAGAGGTTTGGCCTTTTATGCACTTGCTAGCAATGGAGGTGCCAAAAATCTCCTATAAATTTTAAAATGGGATAAAACATTTAAACATGGGTGTCCACATGTCCACATACTGTTAGCCATAAACTGTGTTTTTAATATATTATATCTATTTTTTATTATTTATTTAAGTCTTGGTATGGCAGCATACTCTAAGAGCCAATGTGCATGTCCACAGAACCAGATTGATGACATTCAGTCAAAACAAGAGGCAAGGGTAGAGAAGAGGATCATGGAGTACATCAATATTGAGAAAGTTGTGTTTACCCAGGACTCCATTTTTACAGTTTGTGGAGCGGAGGCAGGAGCATGAGTCTGTGTGTTTAGATACTGGAGTGAATGCGACTTCTCCCGAAAACTGTGCTTTGTTCGACAGCAGAAAGCTTACACCTGAAAAACTGATCATCTATTATGAGGTGGGACACAACGTGCTCTTGATGATTTATTCCATTCTAGGATCATGAAATATGAAAGAGGTAGTAGCTGACAATAATTTTGCTTAAGATTAATGGTGTGTAAATATTTACATTTACATTTACAGCATTTAGCAGACAAATATCATATTCACATAAGTATCACATATTAAAAACGTCCATTTTAGAGTTTCACTTTCAATTGCATGCTTCTGTTACATAATGGACACAGTTTCCAGTAGCATCCTTCCTCTTAATCTCTACAGATTCTCTATCAGCGACTGGCTGACTTCATTCCCATGCTGATCCTGCTGTTTATTCTAAAAGAAGCTGCAGTAAAATTGCGAGCTGAGTCCATGGGCCTGTGCAATGGAGCTGATGTGTCAAAACTACTCAGTGAAGACTCTGAGGCAGGCCGAAAAAGGGCAGAGCTGCATCAGCGCATGGAACAACTTCGCCAGTTCCAGGAGAAAATCCACATGAACGTCTGAAATTTGGCAATTTATTTTCAGGTCATTTTTATCAGGTCACATCATTTATCATTATGGATAAATACGGACATTATAAAATGTTTTTGAAAGTACATAAACTATATTTATGGTTTAGTATGGAACGCTATTTTAAGCCTCAGTCATGTAATTCAAACTAGAATTCAAGTGGAAATAATCAGCAATGCCTAAACTGCATCATCTAAACTAAAGATTATACACTATACATATATATAAGTTAGTAAGTATAGATGACTTGCAAGTTTCGAATTTTTTGAGGTTCAGCATTGATAACAACTACTTAGTATTTGTGTTGAGGAAAATGTCCAAGAAAAGTATACTTATTCACAAAATAAGTTCCATATGGTTCCATATGGTATCATGAGGCGCCGTTGCATACAGAATTTGCAGCTGGGCCTGTATGTCCTGCACAAACTGGCATCCTGACTGGTCCCATAAATGCGCAATTGGCAATAAATCTTGATACTGGGCAGAACAAGGAATTGCAATCTTAGTGGAGACATTCCTGGGAAACCCTTGCTGTGTGTAGGCAAGCATTGTCCTGCTGAAAAATGCCAGTTGAAATCCCTGCCTTGAGAGGCAACACATGTTGCTGCAGGATGTCCTGAATAAATCACTGAACTGGCATGTGTCCCTACTAGATACTAGTGTATCACTAATAGGTGGAACCGACTGTCGTATGCGATGGCTCCTCATCACATCAGCAGTTGGGGCAGTGTGTCGCTCCACAACAAAGGCAGGACTGAAGTGCTCTCCATGAGGCCTCAAACTCAACCATCGTTGGATCCCAACGGAACCTGGATGCGTTGCTAAAGACAGTACAGTTCCAGTCCATAGGTGTCCAGGTATCTTGTTCGTAGAGGCATGTCTAGAGGCACCTCTGGGAAGATTATGCTCTCTTTAATCAGAGCACACCTGTAATCACTTACATATCTGCCTGCATGCAGAGTTTTGCAACAGTCCAACATTTCTATCCAAGTGCGTTATTTTATATGTCAATGACTGTAATTAAGAGGAACAGTATTAAATATTCTTATGATAACAGTCTGAATATGAATAATCTACACTATGCAGGATGTGGCATCTTTGGTGTACTAATTGTACTTGCATGTACTTTTTCATTGGTCATTTATATGCTTAAATAGCTGAGTGAATAAATGTCTGCTTATTAGGAAATGACGTTCCTTGTTAATACAAGATTATCTGCTGATCTCCTGGGATTTTCATGGACAACTGTATCAAGAGTTTACTCAGAATGGTGAAAGAAAGAAAAATCCAATAAGCAGCAGTTCTGCAGCTGGACGTGTCTTGTTAATGAGTGAGGTCAATGGGGAATGCTTAAACTGGTTTAAGGTGACAGAAACGTTACAGTAGGCCAGATAACCACTCTGTACAACTGTGTTGGGCAGAAAAGCATCTCAAAATGCATAACATGTCAAAGCTTGAAGCAGAAGACTTCACTGGATTCCACATTTATCAGCCAAGAGCAGAAAGCTGAGACTGCAGTGGGCACAGGCTTACCAAACTGGACAGCTGAAAAGTAAAAACCATAGCCTGCTCTGATGAATCTTGATTTCTGCTGTGGCACATATGGGATATACATTCATAGTCAGAATTTGGCACCAACAGCATGAATCCACTGCCTTGTGTCAACATTCCAGGTTTTGGTGGTCATGTACTGGTGAGGAGAATGTTTACTGGGTACACTATGGGCAATCATAGCTTGAATGCCACAGCCAATTTGAAAGTTGTTGCTGACCATGTGCATCCCTTCCCAGCCATAAAATACCCATCTTTTAATGGCTACTTCCAGCGTGCACTATGTACAGTGGTGCTTGAAAGTTTGTGAACCCTTTAGAAGTTTCTGTATTTCTGCAAAAAAATGACCAAAAACATCATCAGATTTCACACAAGTCCTAAAAGTAGATAAAATTAAACAAATGAGACAAAAATATTCTTGGTCATTTATGTATTGAGGAAAATGATCCAAATATTACATATTGGTGAGTTGCAAAAGTAAGTGAACCTCTAGGAGTAGCAGTTAATTTGAAGGTGAAATTAGAGTCAGGTGTTTTTTGATCAATGGGATGACAGTCAGGTGTGAGTGGGCACCCAGTTTTATTTAAAGAACAGGGATCTATCAAAGTCTGCTGTTCACAACGCACGTTTGTGGAAGTGTATCATGGCACGAACAAAGGAGATTTCTGAGGAGCTCAGAAAAAGAGCTTTTGATTCTCATCAGGCTGGAAAAGGTCAGAAACCATCTCTAAAGAGTTTGGACTCCACCCATCCACAGTCAGACAGATTTTGTACAAATGTAGGAAATTCAAGACCATTGTTGCCATTGTTGAATTCTGTTAGAGAATTCTAAAGGAAAACGTCAGGACATCTGTCCATGAACTGAATCTCAAGAGAAGGTGGGTCATGCAGCAAGACAACGACCCTAAGCACACAAGCCGTTCTACCAAAGAATGGTTAAAGAAGAATAAAGTTCATGTTTTGGAATGGCCAAGTCAAAGTCCTGACCTTAATCCAATGGAAATGCTGTGGAAGGACCTGAAGCGAGCAGCTAATGTGAGGAAACCCACCAACATCCCAGAGCTGAAGCTGTTCTGTACGGAGGAATGGGCTAAAATTCCTCCAAAAAAAGCCGGTGTGCAGGACTGATCAACAGCTACAGGAAACGTTTAGCTGCAGTTTATTGCTGCACAGGGGGGGGGTCCCACCAGATACTGAAAGCAAAGGTTCACATACTTTTGCTACTCACTAATATGTATATTGGATCATTTTCCTCAATAAATAAATGACCAGTTATAATATTTTGGTCTCATTTGTTTAACTGGGTTCTCTTTATCTACTTTTAGGACTTGTGTGAAAATCTGATGAAGTTTTATGTCATATTTATGCAGAAATACAGAAAATTCTGAAGGGTTCACAAACTTTCAAGCACCACTGTAAATTAGCCATCATGTCACAAAGCAAAAGTCATTTCAAAAAGGTTTCATGAACATGACAATGAATTCACTGTTCTTCAGTGGTCTCCCAGTCACAAGGTTAGAATTCAATAGAACAAGTTTGGGATGTGGTAGAACAGGAGAGTTGCAGCATGAAAGTACACATAACAAATCTGCAGGAATTGAAATGAATAATGAAATCATGTTAACATGGAGCAGAATCTCATAGGAGAATCTCATCTAGTGGATTCCATGTAACAGAAAGAGTAAAGACAGGCCCTTTGTGGTGTTACAATAGTGCTCCTAACAAAGTACTTGGTGAGTGTATAATGTGTATCATATTTAACATAGATAATTCTAATTATGCAAAGTAAAGTTACTCCACAAAGTTCCATTTAAATATTCCAGATATTCAAGTACTATTTACTCCTTTGAACATTTCTAAAAATACTTATGCGAAGCACTGTATTTATCACTTAGAGCAAGTTAAATCTGGTATTCTAGTTATTAGGGAATGATAATCTTTCTGGAAATGTATGGCTTTTATTCTAACAGTTGGTTAGGCTAACAGCCTTTGGTCTGTTAGCCATGTGATAGTGTTATCCATGTAACACTGTGGGTACTGTGGTATATTTTGTAGTATACACTTTTATTAGCAGACATTCTGAAAAAGCTGCTTTACAACATGTTGCTGAGTTAGAAAACATCGTACCCTCCTGGACAAAACATGTGCCAAACCCAAATTTTTGTATAAAATGTTCAGTTTCTAATGGTCCTAACAACAAATCAGTGGTCAGAAAATGAGCAAGAACTAAGGCGATGCACTCTTGAGATCTATGCCACTGTTTGCTAGTCATTGCTTATTGCTGCAGTGAAATAGCACCCTGAAACTGGAAATTCACTTACCTAATTAGAAATGTACATTTCTCAAAAACAGAAAGAGGCCTTCAACAACCTCAGCCATCAGCAAAATTCAAGGCCTCAGAAACCAAGACTGTTTGAGAAGAACAATAACCAGAAGGTTTTCTAATGCATGTTTTGCATCTAACAAGCCATTACTGTCTTAGAAAAACATCAAGAACAGAATGAAGGTACTGGCAGAATATGGAAAGTTTGATTCAGAGTGGTTCAGCAGAGATGTGTGGACTGAGGAATCACAATTTGAGCTACATGTTGATGGTCCAGAAATGTGTCTTTGAAGATGTGGTGAGAAATATAACAGTGAGTGCATCTGTGCTACCATGTGACACTGTGGTGTGTGCGGGAGATATGGAGACAAGCGCTGGTTTATGTTCCTCTTTAGAATACAGCAGGGGCATTGTCTTTTTCACACTGCCAAGACCACGTTTCTTGTGAACAAGTCCATCAGTTTCATGTTTTGGACTGGTCAAACTCCATATTTTAACTCTACAGAGAATATTTGGTCTTGCATTAAACAGAAACTAACTGGGAAGCATTTCTCAACTACTTGGAACAACTACTTGTCAATGACTTCCACTGCTGGTGGAACAACATTGAGTCTTCTTTTTGAAAAAAGTTGTTTACCCACAAGTCTTAAACATTTCAGTAAATCAAAGTGAAAAGGGTATCTCATACTAAGTTGCTTTATCTATTTGTTTAATTCTTGCTCATTTCCGGAGCAATTGCTGTTGACACCATTAAAATCTTGATATTTTGCAATTTTGGATTTGGCCCTCTTTTTTTGCCCAGGAGTGCAGCCACCAAATGGACAACCAGAAGCTACAGTAGAATGCAGGTTCAGTTCAGAGGCAAGAGTAGAGAAGAGGAACAAGGAGTACATCAGTAGGAAAAAACTTGTTTTCGCCCAGCACCCCATTTTACTCAGAAAATGGTAGGTTTCAGGTTTGTAGCTGAGGCGGGAGGACGTGTTTATAACCAACAACAGTGCTGTGTGAGGCAGGAAAAACATGTTACCTACTTCAAGGTGGTAAATAACATGCTAATGTTGATTAGAAATAATATTCTGAGACTGTTAAATGTGAAAGAGAAAGTAGCTGACCATAATTTTGCTTAGTTTTAAATGTGAGTAAATGGGTCAGTTTAAAGTTTCATTTTCAGTTGCATTCTTATAATACAGATTGGACACTATGGATATTCCCATATCATTCTTACTCTTAATATTTACTGGTTCTACACCAGCCACTGACTGACTTCATTGCCATGTTGGTCCCACTGTTTATTCTGAATAAGCTGCAGAGATGTTCGTGTTCCATAGCCCAGTCCAATTAAACTAGGACTATGAAACAACCTTGAGGGGAACCAGGCTCACATGGGGAAATGAAAATAGAATGATGTAAACTGATGTCTGCTCAAAAATTTGTCTCTTTACGTAAGACTTAAGATAGTGCTTTTTACAATGGAGCATTGTCTCAAAGCAACTTTACAAGTTTAGATTATCTCCTAATAACTAAGTCCAATCCCAAATTAAGCAAGCCTAGGCAAGGAAAAACTCCCTAAGTGTTATAGGAAGAAACCTTGGGAGGACCAAGACTCAAAAAGGGACCCAATCTCCTTGGGCGGCGTAGATGATAAATCTAAGAGCAAAACTAAAGTCATGGAGTCAAAGTTCGAATAAAATGTGAAGTATGCACATCGGCATTAAGTGGCCCGGGTATGGTGGGGCTGGAGCTGATGACGGAAGCAGCTTGAGTGGAGCTACAGCAGATTAACATCATGTGTGGGGCTGGAACTGCCGGAACACAGCTCGGAGAGAAAACAGAAAATGGAATTAGTTATTGATTAAGAGCACAGTGTCTATTAACAATCACTGATGCCATGTGTAGCATGAGACCTCGGCAGCATTAGCTATAGCAGCATAGCTAGAAAGAGGAGAACTGGTAGGAAACACAGCCAAGAGGAATCACATGAGACATTGGCAACCCCACGGGAGGCAGAAGACAGCAACCCAACATCTCTGATCACCATAAGACTCTTTGACTATGAACCCCCAGCTCTGCCCTTAGTCTAAGGCAAGGATGCACGAGTCAAGATCACAAGGACCGAAGCCCGAGTCTATGGTAAGACTATGATTACTGTAATTATTATTTTAACATTAAATTCTGCCCAATTTAATATTGCATTTTTAAATCTCAAAATAGAAAATTAATGACATTTTAAAAAGTGCAATTTTGTGATAATAACGTGGACAAGGGTCAAAGGTATAAGACAAAAGGGGTCATACAAAATTCCACCAATTTCTACATCCAAGCACCTTCTTCCACATGTTTGGTGTGTCTCCCAGGTGGCTTGTGGCAAACTTTTTATGGATATCTTGGAAAAATGGTTTTCTTCTTGCCACTCTTCCATAAAGGTCAGATTTGTGCAGTGTACGACTGATTGTTGTCCTATGGACAGAGTCTCCCACCTCAGCTGTAGATCTCTGCAGTTCATCCAGAGTGATCATGGGCCTCTTAGCTGCATCTCTGATCAGTCTTCTCCTTGTTTGAGCTGAAAGTTTAGAGGGACAGCTGGGTCTTGGTAGACTTGCAGTCGTCTGATACTCCTTCCATTTCAATATGATCGCTTGCACGGTGCTCCTTGTATCCTCTTTGTATCCAAATCTGGCTTTAAACTTCTCCACAACAGTATCTCGAACCCGCCTGGTGTGTTCCTTGGTCTTCATGATGCTCTCTGCACTTTAAACAGAACTCTGAGACTATCACAGAGCATGTGCATTTATACGGAGACTTGATTACACACAGGTGGATTCTATTTATCATCATCAGTCATTTAGGTCAACACTGGATCATTCAGAGATCCTCACTGAACTTCTGGAGTGAGTTTGCTGCACTGAAAGTAAAGGGGCCGAATAACGCCCCACTTTTCAGTTTTTTATTTCTAAAAAAAGTTTAAAATATCCAATAAATTTTGTTCCACTTCACGACTGTGTCCCACTTGTTGTTGATTCTTCACAAAAAATTACAATTTCATATCTTTATGTTTAAAGCCTGAAATGTGGCAAAAGGTTGAAAAGTTCAAGGGGGCCGAATACTTTTGCAAGGCACTGTAAATGCACTTTGACAGGCAAATAATCAAATGAAAGTATCATTATTCAGTTATGTCAGTGGTGATAAATGGGATCAAAGCAATACACTATAAATACCTTTTTAATGAGTGTCTTCTAATTTGGTGCCATATTCATGCTGTGTTTCTGCCTTGCACCCAGTGTTACCAGATAGGATTCAAAATCCACAGGAACCTTCAACAGGAAAAGCCCTTACTGATAATTAATGAATGAATGGGTGAATGACTTCACAGTTCTTTCACGAAGGCGTCATGTGACTCAGAGTGTTAGGCGTTTAAAATTGGAAAATCCAAACACAGCACAGATGGGAAACTCCATGCGTATACTTCCATGTTTGATTTGCTACTTTCATATTTAGTGTTTAATGCATTACATAAATATGGGTGTTTTGTTATACTGCCGGCATGAAGGTGTTACAGAGGGATTGTATAAATAGCCACACAGTTCACTTTTAGTTTATTCACATCCTTTATGAAAGCAGGTGGTCAGACACATTGAGGTAAGTGAAATAATGTATGCTGCAAAGCAATTCTTTTCGAGACTCTTGAATATAGGCAAATGTATAATATATAACTTGGTTGGAGATTAGTGTAAAATTATTTGGAGTAAGTGAGCCAATTACTTGAATTAGATTTTACTAACTTAAAAAAACGATTATTTTGTACAAGCATTTTAATATTTAATGTTTTTTTTCTTAAATGATCTTAAATCATTTCTAGGTTGAATTATCCTACAATAAGATTATTTTGCTTTTATTTCAAAAGATTATACTTCTGAATATACATTTGTAATCGTATTAAACATTTGTATTCACAGTTGTTTGAAGCATTGTAAGGGAGTTACTACAGTTTTCTAGATGATGGAGAGTGATCAAGGTAGTTATGAAGAAATTGCCGCTTCTGGTGAATCCAGGTTAGTGTAAATATAATTCAATTCTATTTTAATTATATTATTTATATGACTAAAAACATCATGCATATGTATTGATGTTTATTTTGCATTCACAGTAAGACGATGGATGGAGTGTTCCACAGACATTTAGAGGAGAAAGTGCGGCCTTATATTGATCTGATTGATTCTTTAAGGCTGATAGGTATAGATGAAGATATGGCTCTACCAACTATAGCTGTGATTGGAGATCAGAGTTCAGGAAAGAGCTCAGTGTTGGAAGCACTATCTGGGGTGGCACTGCCCAGGGGAAGTGGTGGGTTTATTTCACTATCCTTAATAATCTACTGTAATAAGTGTATAAGAATGGCATTCTAGTATTAGGATGAATTTATTTCATCACAGTTATTGCCCATTTCAACGTCACTTCTTTTAACAAACTGAGTGAAACTGACCGAGCCTTGTGTAGATGAAGTTAGGAGGAAATGAGAAATGTTTATGTACTATATTCCTTGAATTTTAGGCATTGTTACCAGGTGTCCACTGGAGCTGAAGCTGAGAAAGATTAAAGGTGGTGTTCATTGGAGAGCAGTTATATCCTACAAAGAGGAGATTATTGAGTTTGAAGAACCATCACTGGTTGAGAGTTATGTTGAGGAAGGTTGGTAACTGATAATTCTTAAAAAAAAAAAAAGACTATAAAAAGTGTAGTACCTAGTATCAAAAGTATATAGTTCCTTTTTGTTTTATGGTTCTGAAAGGGGAACACTGTTATCAGATTCGACTGTGAATCCATCAAGTGTTCCATCCAGTGTTCAGAAACTCATCATTCACTCATTTTCACTTAATCCAATTCTGTGTTCTGTATATACACACACACACACACACACACACACACACACACACACACACACATTACAGACAGAAATTTTGTCCATTTCAAACACTTATTTTAACAAACCAAATGAAACGTATGGTCAATATTTAGAGGAAAATGAGAAATGAGAAATCTTTATCAAATGTTTCCTCTTACAAAACTATTTTGATAAGACATTTGTATATTTATGAGACATTGGATCTCTGCTTATAATTCATTAACATGGTTATCAGAATTTTTTAAATTATGGTATGATAAATTCAACCAACTCCAGTTTCATCTCATAAAGCTAATGGATAAGAATTCATTCCTAATCAAATTAAGCACAACACACAATTGTATGCATATGTCCATTATTTAATGAAAGTACCCAATACAAAAGCATGTTTCCCAATAGCCCTGAATTTCTAAAATAAAACGTAAAAATCAATTTACTTTCTTTTTGATTTGACATGTTTCAACTCCTAAGAAAATAAGCATGTCCTTAGCACATGCTTTACATTAAGAATTGGTTTAAATTATTCTCTATATTTATTTAAAGTGCTTATATGATCACACTGCTTATTTGTGTATTTTATTTTATTAATGTATTTTTAAATTATATGAAGTGCTTAATCCAAAAATGTGACATCTCTCTACCAGCCCAGAATGAGCTGGCTGGAGATGGAGTTGGAATCTGTGATGATCTGATCACTCTGGAAATCATGGCTCCTGATGTGTGTGACCTTACACTGATTGATCTGCCTGGGATCGCCCGAGTTCCTGTAAAAGGGCAACCTGATGACATTGGTTATCAAGTGAGTCTAAATGGTCCCACTCCCCTCCCAAGGAAGTTCTTGCTAATTAATTTAACCAAAAGTCTTGTTGTTTATGATATACTTCTCATGTATTTGATGTTGTTATATGATTCCAGTTATAAGTTATCAGTACTGTCCTGTTATTATGTCACAGCACAATGTACATTTCAGGAATCCAGTGTTGCAGTTTGGCTGGATAGTGATCTATCAGACCGAAACTGAAAGCCACTCTGCGTAATGTAGGAAACCCTGTGGCACCCAGTAATTTCAGAGTGTTTATACAATCTTTATACAGTCTTTATACAAAGGACACGGTGAACTCACTCATTACTTTATATACATTATGATATATATGATATTATATACATTACTTTATGAATATGAATTCAGCAGAATCTAAGCTCCAGAGGGAGTCTTACAGAAATATAATTGTTCTGTATATATCGTTCTGTATATATATATCTTACAGAAATATAATTGTTTTAAATAACCTAATTAACTTTTTTAAGTTAAAAAAGACATTTTTGACAAGAATAAATCTCATTAAAGTAGCATAAGCCACAAAAGTGACTACCTTTTTACGTGCATATACAGCGGTGCTTGAAAGTTTAGAATTTTCTGTATTTCTGCATAAATATGACCTAAAACATCATCAGATTTTCACACAAGTGCTGAAAGTAGATAAAGAGAACCCAGTTAAACAAATGAGACTAAAATATTGTACTTTGTCATTTATTTATTGATGAAAATGATCCAATATTACATATTAGTGAGTGGCAAAAGTAAGTGAACCTTTGCTTTCAGTATCTGGTGTGTGGTGTGTGGTGTGGCATTTCCTCTGGTGTTGGAGCTGGTGGAAGTCAAACGTCAGATGGTGGTATAAAGTGCTGAGTTGCTGATTGAATTGCTGATGGAGATGAGGCAGACAGTGCTGACAGGTTGGATTCAGTTAGAAGTGGCAGGAACTGAAAATAAACAATGAAAGAGCTATCAGGCCTTGGACTGAAAAAAGAAATAAGCATGGGACATTGTATTAAATGAAGCTAAAATCACACTGAGAGCGGGTGATACCAGGACCGTGATGCTGACGATCTGGAGAGAGCGTGGAGGAAAAAATTGACGTTCTTATACACAGCTTGACTGAAGTGTAACGAAGATCAGGTGCACAGATGATTGGAATGTGGCGATGATAGGTGGGGGACAGATGAGGTAATCAGCTCGCTCCGTCAGTCAATCTCTGTGAAGGAGATTCCTGCACGCACTGCACTTGAAATGAAAAAAAAAAAATATTAGCAAGAAGGGTAAGGGATCGGGGTGATAGGACCATAATGGAAAAAACGAAAGTAAGTCAGAGCGAACTCTGACAGTAAACCCCCCAATGATCGCCACTGGGCGGTCTATGGGTCCTGCCAGAGTTGGCCCTTAGAAATTCACAGATGAGGTTGGAGTCAAGGATGGTGGAACGAGGAACCCAGGAGTGCTCCTCAGGGGCTTAACCCTGCCATTCAATCAAATACTGGAGTCCCTTGCCACAACATCGAACATCAAGTAGTTGATTGACAGTGTACACAGGGCAGCCGGGTGTTGGGAGGTCGGACAGAGGGCACAGCTCAGAGAAGAGAATCGGATTCTCATGTCTCTGGGTAGTTTAGGGCCATTTGAACCTCCCTCCAAATTTTGCAGCAGTGTGGTAGGTTGTGTTCGACTGAGGGAACAGCCAACTCAATCTCCTGTTCCGGAAGTAGTGGAGGCTGATAACCCAAGGATGCTTCGTAGGGTAATAGACCCATGGCAGAGCTGGTGAGGGTGTTGTGTGCATATTCCACACAGGAGCTCCATTGTGTGGGGTTCTTAGTGCAAAGACAGCACAGAGTGGTTTTGATTTCTTGGTTCACATGTTCCTATTGAACTGGGAATGAAAGCCCGATGTGGGACTGACACTGGCTTTGTTGGCTTCACAGAATGCTCACCCAATTGGGAAATGAATTGGGGTCCCTGGTCGAGGACGATGTCCGAAGATATCCCATGTACCTTTAATATAGGTGGTTGAATAACAGATTAGCTGTTTCAAGAGCCGTGGGGAGTTTGGGGACGGCTGCAAATGGCCTTGGAGAATCTGTCGATGACTGTCAGGATAACTGTCTTGCCATTCGACTTATGGAGGCCTGTGACAAAGTCAGAGATGTGTAATCAGGGCTGATCAGGGATGGAAAGGGGTTGCAGCAGCCGCATGGGGAGAGATAAGAGGTCTTGTTCTGGTTGCAGATTGGGAAGCATAAAGAGATGGCTAAAGAGATCTAAAGTATCTATTGAGGAGAGAGGCTCTCTGGTTGGCACCTGGATGGCAGGAAAATCTGGAACAATGTCCCTACTGAAGTACAGCAGGTCTAACAGAGCTGGGGACATACAGTCAATTGAGGGTCCATTATCAGGGTCCAGTTCTTGATCTTGGGCTTCATGGACCATGCACTGCATCTCCCAGGTAAGGTGAGCTAACAGGCTGTCAGGAGGCAGGATAGTGTCGGTAGAAGTAGATGGCTCCTCGAAGGAGAACTAGGGGGCTTAATGTTGTGGGAAACTGGGTGATAGATGAGCAAAAATTTTAAACTAGAAAAGTACCCACCTCGCCTGTTGGGAGTTAAGCCTCTTTGCCATCTGGATGTTGGCCAGGTTTTTAGGATCGGTTCTGCCTCAGGAGACCAGCAAAAAGGAGCCTTAGTCGAGGTTAACTATGTCAGGGGTGCCACCACTTAGTAGTCCCGGATGAAGCGTCTGTAGAAGTTGGCAAAAATAAAGGAAGTGCTGTATCTCCTTACTACACAAGGGAGTCGGCCACTCTGTTACTGCCTTGATTTTAGCTGGATCTGCTTGGATGCACCCTTTCCAGATGATGAACTCCAGGAAGATGACATGTCCACGTGAAACTTGAACTTCTCCACCTTGATGAACAAGCGGTTCTCCGGGAGTCGAGCCAGGACCTGGTTGGACATGAGTGTTAGGTTCTTCTCCAGATCTGAAAAAAAAATAAGAATGTCATCAAGGTGTATGTAGACAAACCTATTCAAAAAGTCCCTCAGGATATCATTCACTTAGGCCTGGAAAACAGCTGGGGCATTAGTGAGGCCGAAGGGTATCACCAAAAATTCAAAATGGCCTAATGGGGTGTTGAAGGCATCTTAAACTCTTCTCCTTCTTTAATTCAGACCAGATGGTAAGCATTTCGGAGGTCCAGCTTAGTGAAGATGGTCACTACCTGTAAAAGATCAAAGGCAGAGAAGATAAGTGGAGTGGGTATTTGTTTTTGCCACTGGTTTAAGCCTTGGTAATTGATACAGAGTGAGTGATCCTTCTTGGCCACAAAGAAAAAAACAGCATTCATGGAAGATGGGTGGATGAGGCTAGTCAACAGACAGTCCATAATACATTTCTCCATAATCTCTCTCTCATACCGAGTCAGGTTATACAGATGACTGGTGGGCAAAGGGGTACCAGGGAGTAAGTCAATTGCACAGTTGTAGCAACAGTGAGGAGGCAAGGTGTTGGCCCGGTCTTTACTGAAGACCTCTTGAAGGTTGTGATAAGCATGGGGTACCTTGGACAGATCTACCTGGGGTTCAGGCAGAGAAGTGCGAGGAGTAAGTCTTAAGGATGGAACAGCAAGCACCACTGATGGCAAAAGTCTCTCCATACCAGTGGGGTCTTAGGAGCTCGAATGACGGAGCAATTTATGGTCTCACAGTGGTTACCAGGCACAGACTCACTAGAGGGGAGCGGTGAGTGACCTAGGTGAGGAATCTGCCATCCAGAGCCTAACAGTTTCAGGGTTTCTCTGGTTTTCTTTTTTAGGTCAGTTGGCATATATCATCCCAGTGTCAGTGAATGACTGTACGTGTGACCCTGAATTAGATTAAGTGGGTATAGAAGTGAGTTTGGAAGTGAGTGACTGATCCAATTAAAGCATATATTTTTATCCCAGGAATGCAGATATTTTATAATGTCTTTGCTGAACTGTCAGGTCTGAGCAAGGGTCTAAATGTAATATGTACAGTACATACTGGCATTTCAAACGGTTCCAGGGGGATGATATAGATGCAAAAATAGCAACATGTCAAGGAAGGATTGTCAATTTGTAACAAACCTGTGACAGATAAACTAACTATTGAAGTGAGATTTATGAAGAGTGGAATTATATATTGAGACCATTTCATTTGTGTCCATGTTTGCTTTTCTTGTTGTATAACAGATCAAAAATCTCATATTGAAATATATTGAGAGAAATGAAACTATCAACTTGGTTGTGGTTCCATGCAATGTTGACATAGCAACAACAGAAGCACTAAAGATGGCGCAGGAAGTGGATCCTGAAGGAAAACGAACTCTGGGTAAAGTAACAATCAAGTATCAGTCATTAGCTGTAATGTACTGATTGTACTTTTACATGTTATGTTTGTCCACCTTTAATGAGACTAAAGTAATACGTGTTTTCTATTTTTTACAAGTAGGTTTTATAAACCAAACCAAATGAAAGTACCATAATACTATTATTACCATTACTGCTACAGCTACTAATGCTGCAACTATGACTGTGATACAATTAGTACTATAACCACTACAATGCTCCTCTCTCCACCATCACCAACACAACTACTGCTGCTAATGACTGTTAATACTGCCAGCTTACTACAACTGATACACCTCTTCAACCTACTCCTTTGAGTGTTACGATTGGCCTAGGAAAGGACGATCGTATTAAATGGACGTTTTAGGACAAAAGTGCAAGGAGCTCCCAGAGGAACGAACTAATAGAATAACACAAAAGAATAAATAAACTTACTGATGTGTGGAGGAGTGGCACACACACACACACAAACAACCCAAAATGAAGTGGCTGGGGATCAAACCCTGGGCGATGGCATTAGGGCTCACATACTTAACGCAGCAAGCCACTCAGCCGTTGATGCAAAATATAGAAATGGAGCCTTTAAGGGCAGAAAAAAAAGCCTTGCTGGGACGAGCTCAAACTAAGGGACATCATATATATAAAAGATGAACAAAAAATCACAAGGGGCGCTTTACTGTGCTGTGGCAGGCGAACGGAAACAAAACAAAGAAAGGAAAGAGAAAACAGTCAAAAACTGAAAGTTCCCGCTATTAATGGCGGCACTTTGGCTGGTCTCGGCTGGCTCTGGCTAGACGCCGAAGAAGCCTGAGGTGGGGTGCAGGCTCCGCACCAGGTGTTTGCGCCTGATGCATAGGGAGAGGAGTGCACTGGAAGCTAGGCTTCCCTTATGGGATGGGATGGGATTCCCAGAAGCCTAGCTCCCAGCGCACTCCTCTTACATGAGGCATGCCACGGTACTGCCCAAGCAAGCAGCGTGACACGGACGCGATTGAGAAGTGAATCACAGTTCTGCCCACTAAGGGCAGCATGATACAGACATGGAACCAAGAAACGAGGCTGATACGCAGCATTGCGTCCCTCGAGGGAGCGAAGACAGGGAAGCCCGATCCCCGATCGCTCTGGGGGAGTACACAGCCCAAGTCAGGACTGGAGAGGTGAGGGAAAATGCTGGGGCTCTACTCTGCAAAGACCGAGCCAAAAGCCGCTGAGGAGCAGTGAGGAGTCCGAGAGTGGGTGACGATTGGAGCGAATGGTGGTATCTTTCCCTAGCGTAGCTTTCTAAACCCTGACGTCACCTCTGGCCTCCCGGCCATGCATTACTGACGGTCTTCGAACCACCAGCTACACCTCTTTCTCTGAACAACTGAATAAGATCGCCTCAACAGCATGCATGAGCCGGTTGAGGGCTCGGGAAGGAGGGTGCAAAACCTGACTGGGTTCGAGTGTCGCAGAGTCGAGTGTCGACTCTGCCCTCTAGCAACGGGAGCACGACTCCTGATAATCAGTACCTCTATTATTAATGTTATTGATACTGCAACTCCCCCTCCTCCCTCTCACATTAATTCTCCTATTACTACTATTCCCATCACTATTATTACTGTTGTTACTACCTTTATTCATCTACTCCATCTTTAATACTTTTAATACTACATATACTGCTGCTGCTATTCATCCTCCTTACACTACATCTACCACTAGTAATACTATTACTTGTCCCCGTTTCCTCTGACTACTATTAGTACTACTCCCACTACTACAACAACAACAACAACAACAACAACAACAACTACAACAACAACTACTACTACTACTACTAATAATAATAATAATAATAATGTTTCTTTTCAGCTATTCTTACCAAGCCAGACCTTATTGACAGGGGAACTGAGAAAAACATCTTGGATATTGTCAGAAATCAAGTCATCCCCTTAAGCAAAGGATATGTCATAGTCAAGTGTCGAGGCCAAAAGCAAATTGATGACAAGATTTCTTTGACTGAAGCAACACAAGTAGAGAGAGATTTTTTCAGACGTCATGAACACTTCAGGTGAATGTCATAAGAACAACTCAAATGTAATGTGTGTGATCCACATAAAGAAATTGCATCGTTACTATAACACGTCATTTTCTTTTTCTTGCCAGCTGTCTGTTATATGAGGAGAGAGCAACCATTCAGTGTCTGGCCACCAAACTGACTCAAGACCTGGTTGATCACATCAAAGTATGCTTTTAGTAATCTTCTTTGCACTTTAAACCAAATTCAAAATCATTTATGCAAACTGCTCCTTGTTTCAGGGGTTGAAAGATCGCAGTGGTTTTACAAACAAACGTTGGAAACAAATACATTTTGCTCAAAAACTTTAACTTTGTCTGCATTATCAATTGATTCAGTAATTGGATTCAATAATGCCCGTCTCCTGCTTGACCAGGACTAATGAGATTAAAACATGAAAAATAAATCAGGAACAGATAATGAAATGACTTTTGATCTAAACATTTCTGTTTAAAAGCTGTAGTAAAGTGGATCCTGTTTCACCCACTGGACTCCCATGAAATCACTTAGAGCTATCTTCCACTTGTTAAGATAAAAAACAACTATCTATATCCCCTCCTACCAATTCACTGGACACAGTCTGAGGTATAATCTGGAAAGGGCACCATTCCATCATAGGATTCTGTAAACACATCCTCCAACCTTCATATTGCTAACATCACTGGAGATTTGAACCCAGGACCCCAGAAACTGTCATTTCCGGCATCTGCCTCTTATGAATGAGCCACTGACTGCATAAAGGTATTAATTATGCTGTTTTCTTTTAGAAATCTCTACCGCTGCTCTCAGAGCAGATCAAGAAGCAGCTCTGGGATTTAAGGAAAGAGCTGAGTCAGTGTGAAGCAGGCCCACCACTGGACCCACAGAAGAGGAAGACCTTCTTTATAAATGTATGTGACCTTGCCTCATTTATATTATATTATATTTATTTAGATAGATATGTGTGTGTGTGGTGGTGGTGGGGGGGGTACTGTGCAAAAGACTTTATATATTTTGCAGTTTATTTAAAAAACTTATTCTTTATTACATGTTTTGTGGTCACTGCACCATGTAGGTCTACAATTGCTGACTATATCTGTTTCTCTACATACTTAGAATGCCTAAGACTTTTGCACAGCACTGTATGTACAGTATGTCTGACTGTGTTTTTTATTCTTGCAGACGTTGACAAATTTCAATGATGTGATCAGATGTTTGGCATCTGGGCAAGTGGTCAATCAAGACAACTTGTTTGTGCTGCTTCGGTCTGAGTTCAAAAAGTGGAAAGATCATCTTGATTGCACAAAGAATTCATGTAAGTACGCTTTTCGTATGCAGGGGCACAATCAGGCTTGTTTTAATACTTCTGAAGCACATCCATTGGCATTCCACTAGAACCAATTTTCTTCTAAAGTAATAAGTAACTAAAGGATTCAACATAAACTGATGGGAATGTTGTTTTACTCCAATACAGTCCACCAAACAGTTCAGGATGTGGTGAAAGAATATGACCTGAAACACAGAGGACGAGAGCTGCCTGGCTTCAGTGACTACAATGTGTTTGAGATGGTGGTGCAGAGGCTTGTAATCCAGCTCAGGGGTCCAGCTATTGACACACTAAGGGTCATCAGAGGTGTGTTGTCATGAGTAACTTTTCACAAAGCTCTGTTTTAAGACATTTGCACTAACTTAACAATCAACAAATCTTCCCTTTTAAGTGACTCCCCTTCGCGGCATGGTGGCGCATGTAGTTAGCGCAATCGCCTCACAGATCCAGAGATCCCAAGCCTGACTTTGACCTCCGCCTGTGTGGAGTTTGCATGTCTTCCCTTATTCTTTATGGGTTTACTCCAGGTGCTCTGGTTTCCTTCCACTTTCCAAGGACATGCATTATCTAAATTGTCCCATGACTTTATTAGGAAGCATATAGTTCCACTGCCCAACACTAGAGGGCAGCGCTTGTCAGGCCGTTCGCCATATCGCCACTCTGCTCTGCCCAGTGCTTGTGACAGCAGCTCGGCAGAGCGGAACACGAGACCCGCCAGAGGGAGGCACCTGCCCGGCCTCGGGCAGCGCGACCCTCCTTCGCCCCTTGCGGGTTCACTTTCGAAAGGGGCCGCTTCTGAATGGAAGCAGGCGGACCCATTGGAGGGCAAGTCAGGTGCCAGCAGCCGTGGTAATTCCAGCTCCAATAGCGTATATTAAAGTTGCTGCAGTTAAAAAGCTCGTAGTTGGATCTCGGGAGTGGGCTGGCAGTCCTCCACGAGGCAAGCCACTGCCTGTCCACCTGCCTCCCCGGCGCCCCCCGGATGCCCTTGGCTGGGTGTCCGGTCCTCTGGGTCCGGAGCGTTTACTTTGAAAAAATTAGTGTTCAAAGCGCGCCGCTCCTCGCCTGAATACCAGAGCTAGGAATAGATCTGACTTGACAGCCGGCTCTTATCCCCTCTTTCAGTAATATCCTTTATTTTGCCTCTTTCAACTTTTCCCTACCTTGTTCGTCACGTAGTAGGATCACACACAGCTCCCGCACTAGCGATCCTGGGATCAATCCCCGCTGCTTGTTCCATGGGTGGAATCAACTATATCCTATTGCTCGTGGGTTTTTATTTATTACATACATCTTTCATACGGTGAGTGTACAGCACTACTTTTGCCCCTTTAGCTGGCCTTTCCACACGGTCTGGCTAACTGCACTTGGGTCCTATTTACAAACCCCACTGTTTACAAGATGAACCCTAAAAAAAAAGAAAATTCAATGCAATTCTGGACAGAACTGCTTCTTCAATGTCACAACATTTAGTTATGTCCAGAGTTCATTTTTCCACAAGATCTTCTATTGGTGATGGGAGATCTGGACCTTCTCCAGCACATCCCAAAGATTCTCAATGGGGTTCAGCTCTGGACTCTTTGGTGGCCAATCCATGGGTGAAAATCATGTCTCATGCTCCCTGAACCAATCTTTCACTATTTGACCCTTCTGAAACAGATGGACATCTTTTCCACGACCACAGGATGCATCTGTTGTCAGTTTGATTTTTAACTGTTGGTCATTATATTGCTTTTAATTATACACACAAGTAAACTCTTAAACATTCTGTGTTAAAAATACTGCAGGTCTTATTAATGATTGATGAACCTGAAACATGTTTTACAGAAACCATCCAGAAGCAGTTTTGTGATGTCTCCAAATCCTGCTTCTTCAACTATCCATTCCTCCAGTGTGTTGCAATGGTAATCATTTTAAGCTCTTTGTGTATTCAAAGTGTGAAACATTTCTCAAATCAGTTATTAACCCAATGATGCTGAAAACCCTTTCCTCTCCATACTTACAACCTGTACTCCAGAACAAGATAGACAACATTCAGTCAAAGCAGGAAGCCAAGGTGGAACAGAGGATTTTGGAACAGTTTGAGATGGAGCAACTGGTCTACACTCAGGATGGTATCTACTTCAAGAGCTTGAACGAGACTCAACTTGCTGGTGGAGGAGAAAAAGCTTCAGAGGACAACTTTGCTGGGTTTGACAGCAGGATCAAGTATCCAGAAATGCTGAGGGCTTATTATGAGGTATATGTAACTTAAGTGGTTCACTTGTTCTATGTGTTTGAGAGAACACCAAAAAATTTAAAAGTGTCTATGAGCTTAGAAAAGATGTGCTGAATGCTTAACACAGTTGCTAAAAATCCCAATATTAAGTGCTCCAAAAATTCACTCCATGGTTAGAATGTTTGATATTTGTATATCAGAAAGGACTAGACTTCTAGTGATCTACAAACTAGAATGTATAAACATAAAAAAAAAATCTAAATGACATTATAGGCAGCACATGAAGGAACTAAACATCCATACTTTGAACTCTCTTACCAGATTGTGGTGCAGCGACTGGCTGACCAGGTGCCCATGCTGATCCGCTACTGCATGCTGAAGGAATCTGCTCAGCTGCTGTGCAGTGAGATGTTGGGTTTAATGGACGGTGCCAATGTAAATGATGTTCTGCGTGAAGAGTCGGATGTCAGCAGACGGCGCATTGAGATGCAGAATCGTGCGGACCGTCTCTCCGTTGCGCAGGAGAAACTCAGCAACTTTGTTTGAAAGATCGCCACAAACTTTGCTATGTTGCTGGGATATTTACCTTTTTTTTAAGTGCATTTCAAAAACCTTAAATGCTGATTGAATAACAAGGGTTACAATACTACTTAAGTAATTATTTTAAATGTTTTATTTAGATACCTCACATCCAGTAACAAATCTTTCAGTTATATTATATGGACATTATAATAGCACATCAGTGTTATAAAGCCCTAGAATAAACTGAACTTTTATTATTGGCATTGATCCTTTTTAAACTACAATGCTTGATAATCACTTCACATTCTGCTGTTAATATAAGAAGACATTCATAGCATAGTAAACATGAGTGATATTACATTTTCTGAACAAAAAGCTTCTTTCCTGTCACAGTAATATCTGGCAGTTCATAAGTACTACTTAACTGTTTATCAGATTGTGGGACTTGGTTATGTTCTCCTTGCTGGCTTTCACAGTGTGATCCTGGCAAAAGGTTTGCACCAAGCTCTGTTCTGTCCATCTGTGTCTCTGTCGGTTTCCTCCTTGCTAATGGCTTTCAAATTCTCAGTTTGTGTCCTATAGTGGGGGCGAGTCTGTGGTAGGGCAGCAAATGTCTGGGTTTCCTTGGGGGTTTCTGATTTCCATCCATATTTTAAATACATGTGTTAGGTCAGTCAGAGTTATGTATACCATGCAAGTACTACATTGTGGAGACCAATGAAATACATGCACAGTTACACTACAACACCAGAAGCGACCCTGATTGGTCAGTAAGCTTTTGTCACTGGCAAAAGTTCTCAAACATGCAAGTTCAAACTAAATAACGATGCGTTTCCACCTTCATAAAAATCACATTTGGTGTGACAGGTACCATCATAAAATTACTGTCGCCCGAAAAAAATCTAACAAAAAATCTCATGTGGTGTGTAACGACATTGATTATCTGATCGCACAATGTTCAATGTACTTCATCCAAATTACCTTGCACTGGATTTAACCTCAGGGCAAAACAGTTTTGGATAAATTTATACTTCCCCATCCCTACATTACTGTATCTGCTAGTTACATGCAAGTAACACTATGTAACACAAGTTTTGTTCTCAGCTTTTAATGTTATATTCCAATTGCTTATGTCTAAAACAAATTAAAAATTGCTTACATTCATCATAAACTTCGCTTTTGTGACCACGGCAACGAAAATTATGAATTTTTATTATAGAAACAGGTCACCAACAGGAATGCCGAAGTATGCTTTTTGTAGCCTTCAACACATCTTAGCAGATGCTTCCACGAGATTACTTTTTTCGCTCTTGTTCTTTTTATAAAATGGCACATACATAGCACAATGCGTCTGCTGGATGTATGCCAACCTCCAAACCTTTGATTGCCTCTAAATTGACTAAGTTGCTGTGTACTGTAAGGAAAAAGGATGTCTCTCCAAACTCGATAAAAATGGTCAATATTTATTCAATGCAGTATCAAAGTACAAGAGTGTACTGAGGAATCAGCAGAGCAAGACTGATCACCCGGTAGCAGAGTAACACACAATATATACATTTGAAAGTAGTGGTCCTTCCTAAGCTCCTCTTGTAATGGGTGTGGGGTGAAGTGTGAATACTGTCGTTATCAGAATTTGAATAGAGAATGAATTCAGACCTGTCTGTCTAGGTCAATTCCCCTTTGTCTGTGATGGCTGTTGGCCACTTACTTTGCAATCCCAATCAATTAGATCATGTCTCTCCGTCTCTCGGGAAGGGCTATAGTGGCCCTATATAACTGTAGTTATACAGCTACCTACAATTCTGTACAGTCCCAGAAAGTTCTAGATAATTCTGGACAGTTCTAGAAACTTCTTGATAGTTCTCACAATTCCAGAAGCTTCTTAAGTATCTTGAAATATGGCGAATATCCTTAAAAATAGATCAATTTCAAAATATAATTGTGCTGACAACAAAAGCAAAGTTTACAGTGAATAATAACTTTTTTCTATTCATTTAGGGTAAACCAATCATGAAAACCCCTAACAATTGGGACAACAATTTTTTTTGAAAATTGTTACATGGTGTAATTAATGTACTTGAACTTAGGGCGCCTCAGAGCCATAAATAACGCCATTGGTTCCACTTAGTTTGGGATGCCATTAAAACAGTAAGCTAACTTGCCTATGAAACCTGGAAATTGCAAATCCACAAAAATAAAACCAATATTGTATTTACTGTCTGTAAATTCTATGAAACAATGCATAAACGTGGTTGAATATGCATGAACGTAGGTAAAACTGTATGTCATCTGGTCAAGCTGCATCTGAAACGGCGTAGCAGAGAAGCTTTTTCCTGCGTGAAGCTGTTTGCTAGAACTCTTAATTACTGGGGCGCTTAAATGGATGGACATTTGTATCAGAGACACAGTTAAATCATATAGTTATGTTTCATTATACTTATGTTTTCAACATGAAAACAGATGTTTTTCCACATTTAGTTTGGAGTCTGACTGTTTGAGGCTGTGGACAGGTGTCTTTTATACAGATAACAAGGTCAAACAGGTGCCATTAATACAGGTAATGAGTGGAGGACAGAAGAGCTTCTTAAAGAAGTCTGTGAGAGCCAGAAATCTTGCTTGTTTGTGGGTGACCAAATACTTATTTTCCATCATGATTTACAATTAAATTCTTTTGTCTCTCATAGTTGAAATGTACCTATGATGAAAATTACAGACCTCTCTCATCTTTCTAAGTCTTACTATCCTGATTCTCACTATACTACTGTGTAACGTAAAATCTTTGCATCAGACCTCTCAAAGTCATAACTCAAAAATAATTAACTGATCACTTATCTGAAAAGTTGCTGTAGGAGAGGAGCCCTTGTTGATCGCTATGACATACAGTGTGGATAGATGTATGAAAAGTCAGAGTTGCTGAAATTATGGGTCTCCATGGCTGAAATATCAGTACCTAGTCCCGAAGAAATCGCCATAACTCGAAAAATAATTTGTTTAACGATAAGTTATTTTGCAGTTTCATGAAGGGAAAGTATCTCTACCATTTGAAGTTTAAATGGAGTTTCTTAGTTAAAGTATAAGGATTTTAGACAAATTTGTTCAGAGAATAAGTGGATTAATCAGATTCTCACTGAAAGCTAGATTGTGTATCATATTATCCACTCTAGCTTCTCCCATTGAGAACGAATGGAGTGAAATTTGAAGAGTGATAGAACGTGAACAAAGAGGGCAATCTGTCCCAAACTTGATGTGACTGGGCTAGCTTTGCCCAGGTCTGACCATACTGAATTTCGTGTTTGTAGCTCAAAAATTGACAGAATAACAGCAGTTTAAAAAAAATCCCATTCAAGTGAATGGGAAATTTTTTTGCACTAAAGCGAGTGTAGCACGCGAGTGCAACATTTCTCTTAGCTGTGAACAAGCACATTTCTCCCACGCAGAAAATCAGGTGGAATAATAAAAATGAAAATGCTAATAATATTTGGAAGAATAAGAGTGTGTTGCTGAAAACGCTAATTATAATTATGATAATGTGTAACAGGTGATTCTGCAGAGATAAGAACACTCTCTGCTTTGTAGCAAGCATCAGCTTAGAAAACCACAGCACTAATATAATACAAATGATTTAATTGTACTCTAATCAAAAATATCTGACAGTATACACTACTACTGTTTGTGCATTTACATACCAAGCATATTCAAGCTTTAAATGATCAACACTTCTTGTCATTGCATTGTTTGCGAGTCCAAGATTTGGCAAGGCTTATCACATATATGCATGTTGTGCAATCTCTAACCCAATTGCTTCTCAGTAACAGTCAGATACACTGTTTTCACTCCTGTGTGCTGCAAACAGAATGTCTTCCATTAGAGATTTTGTAGAATTTATCACATGATCACTACCTAGTGATAAAGTGTCTCGCATCGCCTCAAGATCTAGTACTTCTAATATCTGGCAGAGGGCAATCTTTTCTGGCAAACTAGGATGACAGTCTTTGCTGTTCATTTGCATCAAAGCATCATCTTTCGCATGATTAGGCTCCTGGGCCTGTTGTTTTTTGTAGAATATATCAAATATTTCTTCACTCCAACTATGCCTGCACATTTCAAGAGTCAGAGAACCGTAGTCATCTGAAGTCTCCCTCATCATTGTTCTGAGCTTAAGCAAGAGCGCACAGGCTTTCTCAGAAACAGGCTGGTCGCAGTCAAACAAGCATTTGATCACAATTTCAAACAGTCCCAAATCCTTCAGCTTGTTTAACTCTTGCATTATGCACGTTTTTTCAGGGAGTATGTAGATACTCTGTGATGAAGAGTGACTTTGCAAATTGTCCAGTAACAGGCCTGCCAACTCAAGTGTGTAAACCTTCACCTCCCAGTCACAATCATTTCCACCAAGCAACAAAACTGAGCTCAGAAATTTGGCTGTAAGAGAGTGTGGGCTTTTGAGCAATGATATAAAGACCTTCACTGCAGCACGACGTGGAAAGCCCTCAGTGTCTTGAGAGAGAATGTTCAACAAGCGTGCCACAACCTCTTCCTACACAAGAACAGAATAAAAAAATAATTGCTAACAAACAAAAAAGATAACTGATTATCCAAATTACTCAAATATGTAGTTGATAGGTGCACCTGATTTAATGCCAGTTAATGCAAAAGTAAAAATTCCTTACCTGGAGGTTGCTACAGGTGGCTACTACCTCTCCAAGAGCAGCGACTGCACTTGCTCTGACATAGCCCTCTACGTCCGTCAGTGACGTGAATAACACTGAAATTATGCCACTGCTATGAAGGACTTCAATGTAGTCTCTATTGCCTGGGAGAGAAAATGCTATGTTTATGCTGAAAACTCATAAACACCTCCATTAATATGACATAATGTAACATTACTAAACAGGATAAGATCATTGATTATTCTAACCAGTTCTGTACCTCTAAACTTGGCGTTGAGCAGTGTAAAGAACTCTAGAGTGGAATCCCTTACTTCCCATCGCACATCGCATGCATGCTTCTTCAATAAGGGGAAAAAGTCTGACAATGCAAACAAACACCATTTTCATGTAAAATAAAGTCTTGACAATTCCTGTATACAGTAAATGACAAAAAATTGCAAATTTCACTCACTTCAAGCTAGAAGTTCAGTAGACATACAATAACTGTGCAAAAAACAACTTTGAGTTGCTGTATTGGAATTAACTTACAACCCCAAATCAGAAAAAGTTAGAAAGGTATAGAAGATGCAAATAAAAAATATAAGCAGTATTCCTTACATTTCCTTTGACTTTTATTTATTTTCAGACTGTATGAACCCAATGTATTTCAGGTTTTCTTCTAGTCAACTTCATTTCGTTTGTTAATAAACATCCATTCCTGCATTTCAGACGTGCAACATATTTCAAAAAAAGTTGGGACAGAAACAATTTAGGGCTAGTAATGAGCTTAAAAAAACCTCAGTAATGATTGAATCATTATTTCAGTGATTTCAAACGGGTGATATGAACAGGTGATTATAATCATGATTTGTTACAAAAGCAGTATCCAAGAAAGGTTGAGTCTTTGAGGATCTCTAGCTTACCAACAAATGTTGTTTATCAACTAAATGTTCCTTGAAAAGACTGGAAGGGGTTTACATATTTCTCCCTCTACAGTGCATAATATCATTAAACAATTCATGGAATCTGGAGGAATTTAAAGGAATGTAAAGGGCAAGGGCACAAGCTTAAACTGAAAATGAGTGATCTCTGATCCCTCAGACAACACTGCATCAGGAACTGTTATTCATCAATAGCTGATTCATGACATTCACAAATGCCACTTAAAAAGTTACTGTGTAAAAAAAACAAAAACAAACAAAAAAAAAAAAAAGTGTTAACATGTTTAGAGGCTGCTTTGACTTCTCTGGGCTCAGAGGCATCTAAGATGGACCATCACACAGTGGAAACGTGTGTTGTACTCAGACCAGTATTCCAGATCTTTTTGGGGAGAAATGCAGGATGTACGCTCTGGACCAAAGACGTAAAGGACCATATCCAGGCTGTAAAAGCCAGGCTCTGTCATGGTAAGAGGCTGTGTCAGTGCCCTTGACAAAGATAATTCAAACTTCTTCTGTGATGGCACCATTAATGCAGAAGAGTACTTGAGGTTTTAGAGCAACATCTTCTCTAGGGATGTATGTGCACTTTCCAACAATGGAAAACAAGCCAAATCAGAAAAAGTTAAGCGTGAAATATGTAAATCCCTTCCAGACTTTCTTTGAAGAACATTTTAATAATTTTCTTACTCATTTGCTGATAAGCTGGAGATCCTCTGCCCGTCTTTACTCCTCAAAGGCTCAGCCTTTCGTGGATCCTGCTTTTGTACCAAATCATGATTATAATCACCTGTTCACGTTGCCAGATTGAAATCATTGATTCAATGACTGAAACAATGAATCAATAATAATTGATTTTTTGAACCTCATTACTAGCCCTAAATTGTCCCTCTCCCCACCTTTTTTGTGAATTTGTAGCAGGCCTGAATTGCAGCAATGGACCAGAAAAAAACCTGAAATATATTCGGTTCATACTGTCTGAAATTAAATAAAGGTAAAAGGAAATGTAAAGAACACTGCATACATTTTTAAATGTGCATTTTCCATACCATCCCAACTTTTCTGATTTGGGGTTGTATAATAATTATAACTAGCTCGTTTATATAACTTTTACTTAATTTAAAGTTAATTGAATATACTGTTTGGTCAGGGGATAATATTTAACTAATATTTTAATATTTTATTGTATAGCTATTGCAGTTTTCTTGATAATCCATCTCAAAGTATTATGAATTATTATCATTATTAGCAATTAGGAAGTCCCTGGGGTAGTCACCATTTCTGATGGTTGTCCATAAATGAGGTGTAGTTGGACAGATGCTTAACCAGCTAAGACAGGCATGATACACATTTTTCAAGACCTAGAAAATAAGTTTAGATAGAAAGACAAAGCTTAAGCGGAGTATATTTTATACATTCATGCAACTCAACACAAACCTCTACAACCACAAATGTTCACTTACTGCTGCTTGCAAATCAGGACATTCCAGATACTGCAGAAGAACAGCAAAAGTCTCCTGAATTGAGTCTATGCTCTCTAGGAGAAAATATAACCATGTGGTAAATGGAATATATTTATTCATTTTTGTTAAGTATTTTGCACAGATCTTAGCACAATTTTTCACAACAAGATTTGATTTAATGTTTCGTAAAACACTAAACTTTCACAATAAAATTTGTAACTGCGTCTATTTGGGTATTTTAACTAAGAAAACTCAAATATGTGATCTACAAGCAATAATATGTCCATAACTTAAGGTAACATTCTGTGTTCATAACTGCTCCATCCATATTGAGTACTTTTAACACATTGCAAAGATATGGTACAGTGGTGCTTAAAAGTTTGTGAACCCTTTAGAGTTCATGTTTCTGCATAAATATGACCTTAAACATCATCAGATTTTCACACAAGTCCTAAAAGTAGATAAAGAGAACCCAGTTAAACCAATCAGATGAAAATATTATACTTGGTCATTTATTTATTGAGGAAAATGATCCAATATTACATATTAGTGAGTGGAAAAAGTATGTGAACCTCTAGGATTAGCAGTTAATTTGAAGGTGAATTTAGAGTCAGGTGTTTTCAATCAATGGGATGCCAATCAGGTGTGAGTGGGCACCCTGTTTTATTTAAAGAACAGGGATCTATCAAAGTCTGCTCTTCACAACACGTTTGTGGAAGTGTATCATGGCACGAACAAAGGAGATTTCTGAGAAGCTCAGAGTTGTAGATGCTTATCAGTCTGGAAAAGGTTACAAAATCATCTCTAAAGGAGTTTGGACTCCACCAATCCCACAGTCATACAGATTGTGTACAAATGGAGGAAATTCCAGACCATTGCTACCCTCCCCAGGAGTGGTCGACCAACAAAGATCACTTCAAGAGCATGGCGTGTGATAGTTGGCGAGGTCACAAAGGACCCCAGGGTAACTTCTAAGCAACTGAAGGCCTCTCTCACATTGGCTAATGTTAATGTTCATGAGTCCACCATCAGAAGAACACTGAACAATAATGGTGTGCACGGCAGGGTTGCAAGGAGAAAGCCACTGCTCTCCAAAAAGAACATTGCTGCTCGTCTGCAGTTTGCTAAAGATCACGTGGACGAGCCAGAAGGCTATTGGAAGAATGTTTTGTGGACAGATGAGACAAAAATAGAACTTTTTGGTTTAAAAGAAAAGCGTTATGTTTGGAGAAAGGAAAACACTGCATTCTAGCATAATAATCTTATCCCATCTGTGAAACATGGTGGTGGTAGTGCCATGGTTTGGGCCTGTGTTGCTGCATCTGGGCAGGACGGCTTGCCATCACTGATGCAACAATGACTTCTGAATTATATCAGAGAATTCTAAAGGAAAATGTCAGGACATCTGAACATATATGTTGGATATTTTCCTGGCACACTTTTGGTCCCCCAATACCAAATGAGCCACAATTAAACACCACAGCCTACCTGAGTATTGCTGCTGACCATCTTCTACGAGCCATGTCAGAAAGCTCAAATCACCTCAAAGTCGTTTCCTTCAACATGATAATGAGTTTACTATACTCCCTCATGGATGAAAATCTATATGGAATGTTTCCAGCACCTTAATGAATCTATACCACAAACTAAGGCAGTTCTGAAAGAACAAGTGGGTCCCACCCAGTATTAGGTGTATATACAAACAGTATATACAAACAGTATATAAACATGAACTATGTAACTATCAGTATACTCTCAGTACATTTCAGTGGGAGTAAGACTGTTCCATATCAACATACATCATACTTCAGACTGTGCCATATCAACAATCTCTATTACCAGTGAGAAATCATCATGATACCTCTTGACTAAAGGGAGGCTCAATATAACTTTGATCACAATATATTATTAAGATGTGGTTTGATTTTGTGAGCAGTGTTCAAGTTTAATAATGTGAAAATGTAATAAATGCATTTTGCAAAACAATCCACAAAACCACCACCACCACCACAACAAAAAACATCTATAAACAAAACTCATACACAAAATAATATCTAAATCTGATCTAACAGTAACCTACTGACCAGACAATAGACTGAATATCTCAACCCCAATGCTGATGTCTGGCCACACATTTGCAAGAATCATTTCTAAAATGATTCAAAGAATACATTATATGAGGCAGATGATGTTGGAAACGAGACTCGCCGCCTGTTTTCACATGAAGTTGTCAACCTCTTATCACAAACAAATAATATTCTCTACCTTATCCCCAGCAGTGTCTCTGATGGGAGACATCACCAATCAATGTGACAAAAACCTCCATAGTACTTCTAACAACAGCTCAATATAAAAACAAAATAATATAGAAAGTAGAAGCATGACAGTACAGTACAAAAGCGGTACGTTACAAATCTTGCCTTTCATAACAGGATGTTATTGGATCCAGAGTAATCCTTTGGACAGACAGTTGTTGTGTGTTCTGTGTTGGTAAGGTTATAGTAGAATAGCAAGAAAGAGACTGTATTGGAGTGGTATTGTATACAACTGACTGACATCAGCAATATTTTCGAGTTAGATCACTGTGTACAGAAACACGACAAGAGAAACCATCAGCACAAGAGAAGTATATACACTTCCTGGCCACTGTATTAGGATTATTGCTATATTAGGTCCTACTGCTTTCAGAACTACCTACATTCTTTGTGGCATAGATTCAGCAATGTACTGGAAACAATCGTCAGAGATTTTAACCCATATTCATATGACAGCATCACATAGTTGCTGCAGATTTGTCGGCTGCACATCCATGATGAGCATCTCCCATTCGGATCAGATCCCAAAAGTGCTTTATTAGATTAAATTCTACTGACTGTGGAGGCCATTTGAGAACAGTGAACTCCCTGACATGTTCAAGAATCTGGTTTGAGATGATATTGAGAATTGTGACATGGTGTGTTATCCTGCTGGAAATAGCCATCAGAAGATACACTGGGTAAACTGTGGTCACAAGAGAAAGGACATGGTCAGCAACAATACTCAGGTAGGCTGTGGCATTTAAACAATGCTCAGTTGTTATTAAGGGACCCAAAGAGTGTCAATAAAACATCTGCCACAACATTACCTGAACCCCCAACAGCCTGAACTGTTGATACTGCCAACAAGCAGTTGAACATGTGTACACACACGTATACACGATCTTTCTATCTATCTATCTATCTATCTATCTATCTATCTATCTATCTATCTATCTAAATAAAACACACACCTACCCACACACACCCCCCCCTACACACACCTACACACACAGAGCTCAAAGAAAATAAAGGGAACACTCAAATAACAAATCCTAGATCTGAAATGAATGAAATATTCTCATTGAATACTTTGTTCCGTACAAAGTTGAATGTGCTGCACAAAAATCACACGAAAATCATCAATGGAAATCAAATGTATTAACCAATGGAGGCCTGGATTTGGAGTCCTCACACAAAATTAAAGCGGAAAAAAAACACTACAGGCTGATCCAACCTTTGATGTACTAATGTCCTTAAAACAAGTAAAATGAGGCTCAGTATTGTGTGTGGCCTCCACGTGCCTGTATGACCTCCCTACAGCACCTGGGCATGCTCCTGATGAGGTGGCGGATGGTCTGCTGAGGGATCTCCTCCCAGACCTGGACTAAAGCATCCGCCAACTCCTGGCCAGTCTGTGGTGCAACGTGACGCTGGTGGATGGAGTGAGACATGATGACCCGGATGTGCTCAATCGGATTCAGGTCTGGGCCAGTCCATAGCTTCAATGCTTTCATCTTGCAGGAACTGCTGACACACTCCAGCCACATGAGGTCTAGCATTGTCCTGCATTAGGAGGAACCCAGGGCCAACCGCACCAGCACATGGTCTCACAAGGGGTCTGAGGATCTCATCTCGGTACCTAATGGCAGTCAGGCTACCTCTGGCGGAGCACATGGAGGGCTGTGCAACCCTCCACAGAAATGCCACCCCACACCATTACTGACCCACTGCCAACCCGGTCATGCTGAAGGATGTTGCAGGCAGCAGATCGCTCTCCACGGCGTCTCCAGAGCACAGGGGCACCAGTGGCAAATTTGCCAATCCTGGTGTTCTTTGGCAAATGCCAAGCGTCCTGCACGGTGTTGGGCTGTGAGCACAAGCCCCGTCTGTGGACGTCGGGCCCTCATACCATCCTCATGGAGTCGGTTTCTAACCGTTTGTGCAGACACATGCACATTTGTGGCCTGCTGGAGGTCATTTTGCAGGGCTCTGGCAGTGCTCCTCCTGTTCCTCCTTGCACAAAGGGGAGGTAGCGGTCCTGCTGCTGGGTTGCTGCCAGTGTGACTCTGTGTACTAATAATGCCGACGTGCACATTTTTATTTATTTATTTTTTTACTAATTTCACTCTTTTTATTATTAATTATTCGATTTTTATATACATTCCCTCTGTTAATACTCTTAATCTTTATTTAGCATCAGTTTATTTATACGATTATTATAAACTTAATAATTAGATAGCTTAGTGTAATTCTTACATGTAACATCTAGGCCACCCAAGGAGAATGGGTCCCTTTTTGAGTCTTGGTCCTCCCGAGGTTTCTTCCTTATAACATTTAGGGAATTAGGGAGTCTAGGCTTGCTTAATTTGGGCTTGGCCTTAGATATTACAAGATAATATAAAATGATAAAGCTGCTTTAAGAAAATGCTCCAACACTAACAACTGGCTACATGATAAAGGCAACATGCCAACAAAGGGCTAAATGATACCAACATGCTAAATCCTAACAAGAGCATAGTATAACGTATTTCCTTTAACAATTAAAAACTGTATTTTGTGTTTACCCAGGTTGCCTTGAAGTACAAAATAAATCAAAATTGTGTTTAGTCAAGGACTGCTATCCATAAAGTATAGGTATTTTTACATTTGGTCACTTAGCAGCAGCTCTTATTCAGACTGGATACAAGTTGGGTCAAAGGATTAAAAGTGGGTTTAAGGTCTTGCTCAAGGGACCATCAGTAACAGTAGCAGTGCTTGAACCCTGGACCTTCTGGTCCATAGTACACTGCCTTAACTACTGCGGCACCACAGTCCCCACTTTTTGCACAAGCTACAAGAGAGGAAAAACAGATGGTCTTACCTTCATAAACAGCGAGGCTCCCTAATGCATCCACACAGCACTTTTGAACTTTGCAACAGCAAATAAGATGGGGAATGTTTCTGTCTTGTGGTAAAGTGTTGGGGTGTTGGCCAAGGCATATTATCAAAAGTGATATCACAGATCGAGATATCAGTTGAATGGGAATATTGACCAGTGATTTCTTGCAGAAAGGAAAAAAGGAGACACCACTGTAAACTTGATTAAATGCAACTTTCTCACACTTTTACAGTTTACAGTATTCAGCAGATGCACTTATCCGGAGCAATTTATAGGAGAGTTCTGTATTCTTCTTAGTAGATATTACCTCATATCATTACAAATATCATACATCTAAGTAAACATCTCTTAGTAGCCGACATAGGAAACAATGAGGATAATGGTAATAACTATAATGGTAAGAGTGGAAAGAACAGAGAATGCATATTCTTTCAACTCTATGGATTTTTTTAGCAAATGCACAATGAACCTTTATATGCAATGATTCTCACTCTGCTCAAACAAATGAAATGAAAATAAAAATAGAATATTCATGGCCAACAATATATGACTGTCTTTTGGTTCACCATTCTCGTAGTCACCTACCTTGCATATAAGCTCAGAAATGCTGGACAGACTTTGAGTGAGCAGAGACACACAGGTGGCTTTCCGGGAGAGCTGTTTCTCCAAGTGTGATTTTTGCTCATTCAGTTTATCTGCATCGAAATAAAAGAAGGTACTCCATGAAGTCTGTTAAAACTAAAAAGTACATAATTCAACTTTTTTTGGGTCTTCATAACTTGGAGAACTACATTCCAAGAAAAATGTGTGTTCAGAAAATGGGAAGTGGGAAGGAGTTGTTGGAATCAAATGAAACTTTAAATGTATGAATTTAATGATGACATGTGTAAGTGATTACAGTATTACAGTGAAAGAATAAATTTATTGTGGAAAACTGCACTTGAAAGGGGGCTCAAGTACCCTGTTAGGACACCTCTAGGGATGAGATATGGTTGGGCATTGGAGGCAAACAGGTTCCGTATGGTACCCTGCAGAATATTTGCCTACAGAAGTAGCAGTTGGTCCTGTAGATTCTCCACACTCATAGTTTGTTGAAGCTGGCATCCCAGCTGGTCCCATAAATGCCCGATTAGCGATAAATCTGGCAACCAGGAGGATCAGGGAAGAGTTGAAATCTCAAAGAGACATTCCTGGGAAACCCTTGCTGTGTGTAGGTGAGCATTTTCCAGCTGAAAAATGGCAGTTGGAAGCCCTGCCATGGGAGACCACAAGTGGCCGCAGGATATCCTGCATATATCTCTGATCTGTTAGTGTCCCTCGTATCACTACTAGCGATGATCGACTGTCGTATGCAATGGCTCCCCAGATCATCACGGCAGCAGTTGGAGCAGTGTTGCCACAGCAAAGGCAAGATTGAAGCTCTCACCACAAAGCCTCCATACTCGAACCCAACTCAAACAAAACCTGGATAATGACAATGAGGTCCAAGTCCATAGCAGTCCAGGCTTCTCGTTCATGACACAACTGCAAACGAAGGTGATGGTGGCTGGTTGTCAATGGCAGGGCACCGTGACGACACATTTCCTTCTACTAAACACCAGGAAACGGGCCAGACAGAGATAGCAATGTGTAGTGAAGGTGCCACCTGTGTCTTTATGGTGGACACTAAAACTGTAGGACCTGCTAGTGATTTTTGGATAGATCAAACAATCTTCTCCTCTGGTGGTCTCTGGACCGTCCAGAGCCTGTTCGCCATGTGTGCATGTCCTCGCAGAACCACTGCTCCCAATACCTCGTAACAACTAGGTCAGAACAAGCTAGATGGTGAAAAATTTGTCGATATGATCCTCCTGCTTCTCTCGGTCCATTGACATGTCTCCTTTCAAAATCTGTCAACTGGGAAAAATGTCTTTAAGTGCATCGTAGAGGCATGTCTAGTAGTCATCTATCTCTCACCAAGAGGTACACTACCCAAACATAGCCTCTGAGAGCATTTTTATAGACAGCGGGTGAAGCACTCTTACACCCTCTTGTGGCAAGACCCAGTGTCTAATCAGACCAGACATGTAATCATTTACAACCCCAAATAAATAAATAAAAAGCTGACAGTAGGGATAGTATGGAAAACACAAATATTTAAAAAACGCAGGGCTCCTTACATGTACTTTGAATTTTATGAGTATGAACACAATATAATTAATGTCTTGTCAGACCAATATTTATACAGATATATACCGACAAGCCTTGTGGAAAAACTAGAATTGAAGTACCAAGGATACGTCCCACAGTCCATATGCTTTGGACTGTGGGACGTATCTGGAATAAACCACACGGACAGAGGGAGGACATGCAGACTCCACACAGAAAGGACCCCAAGTCGCCCCACCCTGAGATCAAACCCAGTGAGCCACCATGCTGCCCCCATGTTGATGGAAAAATTACACAACTGCTTCTTAAACCAATTTCCAGCTACCTGAATATGCACTATCCAAACCATTAAAAAATTATATACATTCAGAAAGTGGGGTATGACCTCCGTAAGATTCTACCTGGTCCATGAAGCTGTGAAGCTAATCCAGTGACACACAGCAGCGGAAGGAGGATGACATCTGTTGCTTTTCTTTTTAAAACTTCTGGGCTAAAAAGAAATATCATGTCAATATTGTTTTTATTGTTGCCATTTTCAACGTCAGGCAGGTAATGCATTATGTACTCACCAGTTCTCCAGTTGCAGGATTAGAGTGGCACAACGAACAGATTCATTTACATTTTTTGAGTATAACAATATATCCATCAATGTTCCAACTCTATAGTCTGGTTGTATGAAAAGAGGACTCCTGTAACACAAATTAATGACCTTAAAGAGAACATGAAAACCAAACACTTAAGTTCTAATTTGTGAATTTCAATTTAACACCAAAACAGTGGTCACGATGGAACTTGCCATTAAACACCTTATATTTTCCAGACTTCAAACATATGTAGAAAAGCAACAATCAGCTACACAATGATTGGTATTAATCAGTCTTTTAAAACATGTGCAACAGACTGAATTATAAAGGTGGAAAATAACCGCCTAGACAATTACAACACAAATTGTGCACAAAAAGTTTAACATGTTTAACTATGCACACTACAGGGTGTTCCAATAAGGCAGGTTTGACCAATAGATGTGTGAGCTATGTTTTTAAAAAAAACCTCCCTAAAACAACAACAACTTTTAAAAGAAAGGGTACAGTAATAAGTACATCTAGAGTCTATCATCAAAAATCTACTAACAAAAATGCTTTTGGACTTAACATGGTGTCTGACTGAAAACTGAACCTTTAATGTAGATAAACTAAGGGGCATTTGGAGTGGTGTTAATTGGGACCATGAAAGAGAAGGACATACAAGGGACAGATAGCTATTAGTGTCAAGTAAATTAAATTTGATGTATATCAGTGATGCAATAATACAAAATTACATAGGGCAAAGGTCTCCAGTATTCCCGGGCCTTAAACAGATACACTTCCTGATACAAGGATACATTGTGTAATTATCTAATTATAGGGGAAATATGTAATTGCCAGTTAATACATAGGCTACCCCTACCTGGCTACTGAAATGAAATGTGTTAGATCCTGGACACGATGGCAAAATGCATTTGTCACGCACCTATGGATAATTTGCTCCAGACACACAAGAGAGACACCAGCAACTCTATGATAGGTGCTCCCAACTCAGAAAAGTTGCAGGTGAGACAGGTCCTGTGGCTGACAAGAAATAATTAAATATTTTATTTGGATCTCGCTAGCCCACTGATCTCACTAAACGGGAGGTACCAGATTCAGGTCAAAAAGAATGTGCAAACCAAAAAACATCTGGAACCCCCATGGCAGGCACAGGTGACTCAAAACACGGGACAATAGGTGTAAGGAGGTTGTAGAGAATTGGCAGAGAGACTTGCAAGTATATTTCAATTTAAGTCAAAAAATTAGAATAGTGGTAAATTCAAATTTATCAAGTTGTCAGTGTTTGACTTGCATTCTAAGCTCAAGTGATCACCTTACTTTCTCGAAAAGCATGAGAATCACAAACTGATGCCTACGCCACAGCCTTGCTACTACCAGTGGCTGGAACCAATTTGATGCCTACCTCCATGGCCTTATTATGGGGAAGGCACCTTCACTGCCTCTCTATCATAATTGACTCGAGAGCTGACAAGAGCCTCCCTGGTGGTGAAAGGGGGCCTTCCCACTTCCCTACACTCTTCTCCTTTGATTCGTTAATGGACAGAGTTTCACCAGCATAACCCATGACACTACTGCCGTGAACTGACTGTACCATCAGTCTGTTGCTCGAATCATATGCCCCATTGTGGTGATCTGTACTCATCTTCTGCCCCTGAAGCCAGGGTTACACTACACAATTTTAACCCAGATTTTAGCCTTGATTCTCAGTCTGATCGAGTCTGAACTGGTTGGCCCTAGTTTGCAGATTTTTTGCCAGTCTAAAATTGGAGGGAGAATCGAGTAATGAGGGGTGCAAATTCCAATTTTTGGCCTCCCAATTGTGTTTCAGACCAGTTGAAGCATATCAAAGGTTTGATTTTTTTCGACCTGACTCTGAACATAATCTAGTAGTGTATACTGGTCGGCAATTCAATCTGACTGACTCCAGTCAACAGCCAATGAACCTGAGCATGAAAGTCAGCTCCTTGTGTTTACTTTTTGTGCTCAAACATCTGCTTTGCATGTACAATGGTCCTCTACAATGGAGGAAAAGTTAACGGAGTTGTGGCAAGTTCCAATGCAAGTTCCAAGAACTACCCCAATGGTGCAGATGAGAATGGTTGGGCTGCAATTTTTGAAGCCATGAACTGGGTAATGAGTCAAAATCAAAACAATGCCACACCTTTTGATGGAAATGAAAATTATCACCCTACAGACAGTAGAATTCAAAGACACCTCGAAAATCAAAGCAAAAAATAAAATGATGCAGCAGGCTAGTCCATGTAGCCAAAATTCCATAGCGTAACTCAAAATGGTAACTCAAAAGTTTGTATGGCCTCCACATGTTTGTATGCATGCCTACGTTCTCCACGGCATCTCCAGACCCTGTCACGTCTGTCACATATGGTCAGTTGAAACATGCTCTCATCTGTAAAAAGCTCAGGGAGTTTTGGGGGTTGTCTTATTGTTGCTCCTCTACTGCACATTATTAATTTCACCAAAGCAGCTAAAACTGATTAACAACAACAGGTCTTGGTGAGAGATTGTTGACTGCTATACATGCCCTCTATGACACATTTGCCCACAGCTGTGCCTGTAGATCCACCACACTGATAAAGCTAGTGTGCCAGCTGAGCCCATAAATGCTCAATTGGTGATAAAGCTGGCAACCGGGCAAGCGAACAAAGCATTGCAATCTAGTGGACACATTCCTGGGAAATGCTTGCTGCTGGGAAAGTCACATGGACAGAAGGCTATTGGAAGAATGTTTTGTGGACGGATGAGCAAAATAGAAGTTTCTGGTATAAAAAAAAAAGCGTCATGTTTGGATAAAGGAAAACACTGCATTCCAGCATAAGAACCTTATCCCATCTGTGAAACATGATGATGGTAGTATCATGGTTTGGGCCTGTTTTGCTGCATCTGGGCAGGACGGCTTGCCATCATTGATGGAACAATGAATTCTGAATTCTATTAGAGAATTCTAAAGGAAAATGTCAGGACATCAGTCCATGAACTGAATCTCAAGCAAAGGTGGGTCATGCAGCAAGACAATGACCCTAAGCACACAAGTCGTTCTACCAAAGAATGGTTACAGAAGAATAAAGTTCATGTTTTTACGTAATATCGCTAAACTTAGAAATATCCTCTCTTTTAATGATGCAGAAAAACTTGTTCATGCGTTTATAACCTCAAGGTTGGATTACTGTAACGCCTTACTTACTGGATGCTCTAGTAAATCTATAAATAAACTTCAGTTAGTTCAGAATGCCGCTGCCCGAGTGCTAACTCGAACTAGAAAATTTGATCATATCACTCCTGTTCTATCATCACTGCACTGGTTACCAGTCAAATTCCGCATTGATTACCCGGCCCTATGTCGATGATGTGCATACTTCACATTCTATTTCGACTTTGACTCCCTGACTTTAAGTTCGCTCTTAGATTTAATCAATCTATGATGGGGCCGGCCCAAGGAGGTTGGGTACCTTTTTGAAGTCTTGGTCCCCCACGGTTTCTTCTTTTCTTTCTTTCCTAGAACTAGGGAGTTTTTCCTCCTTGCCACTGTCCCCCCCTAAGTTCTTTGCTCAATTTGGGATTGGACTTAGTTATTAGAGATATCAAACATTTTTGTAAAAATTTGCTTTGAGACAATGCTCCATTGTAAAAAGCGGATATATAAATAAATCTGACTTGATGACTTGACTTGACTAATGTGAGGAAACCCACCAACATCCCAGAGCTGAAGCTGCGTTCTGTATGGAGAATGGTTAAAATTCCTCCAAGCCGGTGTGCAGGGACTGATCAACAGTTACAGGAACCGTTTAGTTGCAGTTATTGCTGCACAGGGAGGTCACACCAGATACTGAAAGCAAAGGCTCACATACTTTTGCCACTCGCTAATGTGTAATATTGGATCATTTTCCTCAATAAATAAATGACCAAGTATAATATTTTTAATTATAATATTTTTAGGACTTGTGTGAAAATCTGATGATGTTTAGGGCATATTTATGCAGAAATATAAAAAATAAAAAAAAATTCTGAAGGGTTCACAAACTTTCAAGCATCACTGTAGCTAGTACAACTAACTTAGCAAGACGAATTGTCTTTACCAAGTTAGCCGCTGTGCTTGCTCTCCAGATGTTCCAACAAGGAGGATGTGCTCTATTGCCAAACTAAGGTTGGATTTACAAATAATACAACTGACAACCTGCTTTCCAGAGTTGAGTGTGAAATGCTCCCACACTTTTTGTTTTAAGGCCGCTACTGAGGGCCTCGCCAGTAATAGGTATTGTTTAAACATTCCTAGCCGGAGCGCGAAATGTGATGACGTTACTGACTAATTAAATTAGTTGCCAACTAATTTGGTAGTCGATTTTAGTTAACTAAGTTGATTAATTGTTGCATCCCTACAGTGTAATTAACCCAGCTACATTTTTTTCACCAAGTTTTGTGATTATCCATGACTCATTCTTAAAGATTTCGATCAGGAAGAAATTAATTTAACATTTTTTTTTACTTTTCCTTCATCTATTCAGATGTTTTGTGGTCTCTTGCTGGCTGAGGACACCACATCAAACTGATTACCCTCTGGCAGCTCTTCTACAATACAACCATCTCCATTTAATATAAACAATTAAGCATTCAGTTGGGAAAAGAGGATGTCCTGCATTGTGAATATTGACTCACCGTGCAGCAGCTTGAAAGACTGCCATGATAGGTTGTGTCAAAGAGTCATCTTCGACATCTGCTAGTACCTCCAGTTGCTCCACAACATGTTTCCAAAGCCTTCTCTTCAGAGGTTCACAGCACTGTGTCAGAATTACAGCCAGCAATCTTAAAGCTTGTATGACTACAGCTTGATCTTTTGAGCATAATGAGGTCATCACATGGGTCAAGACTTCTGTTGTAATTGACACCGGGTCCGTGCTGACAGGACACCCGTTTGGTGCCCCACACTCACTGCTGTTGCTCAGCACTGATGGCATAATGTAGTCCAAAAAGCACACCAAAATCTGACAGGTCAAAGAGGCAATAAAAAGACTTTTGTCATTTTGAAGCTGAAGGACCATCGGAAGGAGACCTGGGGGAAACAAACAAGACTAAAATATTAACTAAAGCAAATAAATTGTTTCTTAAGCTTAAATGCAAAAAACATGCCTCACATGCATCTGAACCCTTCTATATAGCCACTCATTGTCCAGACTCCCTATAAAGACTTTGTTGCAATTTGGCATTACAAATGAGGAAGTGTACTCTAACAATACTGGAGCTAGGCTAGACTTCCACCAACGAGTCAGCATTATGACCAAGTGCCTAATACACTCTTGGCCTAAAAGACCTCTGAAGGTGCTCTGTGGTGTACTGCACCAAGACATTAGCAGCAGATCCTTTATTTAAGCTTTAAGTCCTGCAAGTCCTTGAAGGCCTAGAAGGCCACTGCCCAGAGCATCTTGATCCCTTCTAATTGTCTTCTTTCCACAGTTGCCCTTGTTCCCTTATCATGCTTGTCTTTATTTCTACAGGAAACATGACTCATTGGACTAGACAACCTTCTTCTTTCGCTTCAGTTCTGATGTTGCTGTGCCCTTGCGTGCAACTGATTTCTTCAAATCCCACCAAAGATTTTCTTTTGGATTTAAATTCAATAGAAAAATAAAATGAAATAAAAAATCCAGGATGATTCTTTAACCAAGCATTCACTGACTTGGAATTGTGTGTGGGATCATGGTCTTCTTTAAGAGCCCAAATATTACCGAGTTTTATCACAAAAGACATAAGTTGAAAATGACAACTTAAAAATGACATTAAAGGCACATTTTTACGTCATTCAACTCAATCTTTCTACTCACTATTGGCTTACAGATTTTATATTCTCGGTTTTATTATACTCTTCATAATATTTCATTTTCTCTAATATGTTAGTCTACCTGTTAATTTATTATTATATTTCTAGTTCTCTCTTAATATTATTTTAGTTTCTGTTTATTTTAAACAATTACCATGATCCTATTAATTAGATACCTTTAAATCTTACATAAATCATCTAAGCTGCCCATGGGGGATGGGTCCCTATTTGAGTGTTGGTCCTTCCAAGGTTTTTTCCTTGTCATAATTTGCATAGTGTCAACATCACCATGTAATCACGGAAATATACGTAGATATTGACTAGCATGACGGTTAAACGTTTCAGGTTTTGCTATTTCTTGAACAATGGTGATTAGGACTAGACCATTCCACTTTTTACCAACCACTCTTATGCAAACTTGTTTGTGTTTTTGTTGTCTTGCTACAGAAGTTTTAAATAATGGAAGGAAGACCTGATTTGAAATCTTCTTAAACCCCTTCCACAGCCTTCTTTCTGTGGGCATCACAGATATCATTTGATCCAGGCATGACGATACGACAAAGTGCAAACTGGTGCAGACAAGATATCAAGTTTTAAGTCAAGTTCCTCTGTTATATTCTCTAACCATGGTTTAATAATTATCGCCCAATTTAGTGCCTTATATCAAGCTAAAACAAATTAAGTAGTGATGCTTTTAGAACAGTACTTACTCGGTCCGCATACAAAGACTGTATTTCTGTTTATTTCATTACAAAAAATGTCAATTTTAAATGTCAACTTGTTAAATAATATCTTTACTGACATCATGTTTGATTTTCACTCCTGGGGGGGGGGAAAGCCAAACCCAAAATAGCAAAATCAATAATGTTCCACTCAATGGCTTCTAATGTTTAAAAGATAGTAATGTGAGACTAAATATAATCTACAGGGTCCAAATCGGGACTCTTGAGCAGGCCATAACATGAGTCTGATGGACTGTAGGAGATTACCAATGAAAAATTCTTTAATAAAATGGTAAAAACAAGACAGAATATATTCTGAATGATTCTGAAGACTCAGCCATGTGTTAGGCCCTTTTTTTTTGCCAAGGAGTGTACATCTGCATGTCAACGACGTTGAAAAAGAAAACTTTTAAGGGGTGGCTGTTTCACATATCTGAATGTAAATGCATACAAGTACAAACGTACCATTCTTACAGAAAAAGTCCACAGCTTTTTGATGCTGTAGCATGTTCCACAGTCCTTGTAGCCACCCATAACGCACTGAGGCATTGTTCCATAAAGCCAGCATACACCAGCTATCTGGCTGAAACATGTACGTCAACACACCACTCTCCTGTTTCAACACAACAGAGAAATGTAATTACAACAAAACAAATTGTTGGGTAAACCAAATAAACATTACATGTGTAATTTCAAACAATTTACTTTTAATTGTAATTCCTTGTGAGCTCTATGCAGTCAAATTCATACAATAGCCTAGATCAGTGGTTCCCAACTTTTTTTTTTTCCCTTGGAGCCCCCCACGAGTATCTGTAAGTTGTAAAAATGATTTACAGGACATCAAACACTGCATACTGGTTAAAGAGAAGTTTTGCAGAGCCCTTGTTATGGCTGTGGGATTGTGGTAGCCTAGCTACCACTAGGTACTGGAGTATGGACAAGAAGGTCCAGGCTTCAAATCCCACCTCTGCCAAGCTGCCACTGTTCGGTCCTTGAGAAAGGCCAACCTCAACCATGGCCAAGGCCAAAGAGCTGTCGAAGGATACCAGGAAAAAAATTGTAGACCGACACCAAGCTGGGAAGAATGAATCTACAATAGCAGGTTGGTATGAATAAATCAACTGTAGGAGCAATTGTAAGAAAATGGAAGACATACAAGACCATTGATAATCTCTCTCGATCTGGGGCTCCATGCAAGATCTCATCCCGTGGGGTCAAAATGATCATGAGAACGGTCAGCAAAAATTCCAGAACTACACGGAGGGACCTGATGAATGACCTGCAGAGAGATGGGACCGAAGTAACAATGGCTACCATCAGTAACACACTACGCCGAGAGGGACTCAGATCCTGCAGTGCCAGTCTGAAGTTTGTCAGAGAGCATATGGATGATCCGGAAGAGGATTGGGAGAATATCATGTGGTCAGATGAAACCAAAATAGAACTTTTTGGTAAAAACCCAACTTGTCATGTTTAGAGGAAGAAGAATGCTGAGTTGCATCCCAAGAACACCATACGTACTGGGAAGCATGGGGGTGGAAATATCATGCTTTGGGGCTGTTTCTCTGCAAAGGGGACAGGACGACTGATCCGTGTTAAGGGAAGAATGGACGGGGCCATGTATCGTGAGATTTTAAGCCAAAACCTCCTTCCAACAGTGAGAGCATTGAAGATGGAACGTGGCTGGGTCTTCCAGCATGACAATGATCCCAAACACACCGCTCGGGTAATGAAGGAGTGGCTCAGTAAAAAGCATTTCAAGGTCCTGGGGTGGGCTAGCCAGTCTCCAGACCTCAACCCCACAAAAAATGTGTGGAGGAGTTGAAAGTCCGTGTTGCCCCAAAACATCACTGCTCTAGAGGAGATCTGCATGGAGGAATGGGCCAAAATACCACCTACAGTGTGTGCAAACCTGGTGAAGACTTACAGAAAACGTTTGACCTCTGTAATTGCCAACCAAGGTTATGTTACAAAGTATGGAGTTGAACTTTTGTTATTGACCAAATACTTATTTTCCACAATAATTTACAATCTAAAAATCCTACAATGTGATTTCCTGGGTTATTTTTCTCATTTTGTCTCTCATAATTGAAGTGTACCTATGATGAAAATTACAGACCTCTCTCATCTTTCTAAGTAGGAGAACTTGCACAACCAGTGGCTGACTAAATACTTTTTTGCCCAACTGTATTTGCATTTTTAGAAAGATATGAACCTTTTCGCAATCTTACCTCCAGCAGGGTAAAACTGGGTTCTTTGCTAGCTAAAAGCCCAGCAAGTTTGAGTGAGAATGAAAAGACATTGGGATCTGTTGCTTCAGATTTTGTCATGCTGCATAAGAACTGCAAAAGACATGGCTGAAGCTTCATAAGACACTTCCCACCACCTGTGAGACAAAAATTTTAATTCAAACACAAACATTACAGGTATACACAATGAATAACAAATTAATTTAGTCAGCTCCATGATTAGTGGCACTCTAATTATAGACAGGTAAAATAAAGATTGTGAAAGACATGTTAATAAGCTAACACATGACCAAGACAAAACAGAAATAGTTAACAAAATCAGCTGTGTCAAATATTAGCACCCCTGCAGTTAGTATGATGTTCATAGTCATACATGTTAACAATAGAGCAATCTCCTATAATGCTTATTAGGATTGCAGAACAGAATTTCAAGTAGAAAATCTGAGACCTCTAACCAATACAGAATCTCTCCAGATATAAACTACATGGACATTAGTATTAGGACACCTAGAGAAGCTTTTATGACATCCCCATTCTAAATTATTGGCGTTAATAAGGAGTTGGTCTCCCTTTGCAGCAATAGCAGCTTCCATTCATCTGGGAAGGTTTTCTACAAGATTTTGGATACTGTTTATAGGAATGCCTATTCATCCAAAAAAGCATTTGTGTGGTCTGATTTCAGATGAGAGGTCTTGGCTTGAAATCTCTGTTCTAGGTCATCCAGAAGGTGTTCAATGGAAATGCAGCCCAGTCAAGCTCCACACCAAATTCACCCAACCAAGCCTTTATGAATCTTCATGGACTCTCAAACTAGAACAGAAAAGCGCGTTCCCCAAACTGTTCTCACAAAGTTGGGAGCATACAATTGTCATAAAGTCTTGGTATGCCAAGAAATTAAGATACAAGATGGGGACTTAGCCCAACCCCTGAGAATCCACCCCAAGGCATTATCCTTCCTCTACCAAACTTTAAAGTTGGCACAATGAAGTCTTGCAGGTAACATTCTTCTGCATTTGCCAAACCCAGACCCATCCATCTGACTGCCTGACAGAGAAGCATGACTCGTCACTCCACAGAATACACTGCATCCAACACTTGGCACTGTGCTTGTCAATGTAAGGCTTGCATGCAGCAGCTTGGCCATGGAAGCTCCCAGCACACAGCTTGTTGATGTTAATGCCAGAGGAGGACTGGAACTCTGCTGTTACTGAATCGGCACAGTGCTGGTGACTTATATGCAATATGCACCTTGGCACTCGGCGACCCCTAAATGCTTCCACTTTTCAATAATACCACACTTGATCACGGGAAACCCTGGAGGGAGAAAATGTAACAAACCTACTTGTTGCAAAGGTCCTTATTAAAATACCACACATCTTTACAATGACCAATTCTTTTATTAAACACTGCAACTTGAGACTAAATACTTCCAATCTCCCCAAGTTAGGGTGGATCCTGCATTTTTATGAAAATGTTGTTACTAAAAATGTTTGTTCTGTTCTAGATATCTTACATTAAAAGCATAAGGCTTACAGTTTTATTTCAGCCAAAAAGATCTGTCATTGCTTATGTGGTTCTTCTTATGTGTAAATTTCAGCTCATTTTCATGAAGGGTGCCAAATATTTGACTGCACACTCTCTCTCTCCCTCTGTCTCTCTGTCTCTCTCCCTCTCTCTCTCACACACACACACACACTTCCTAAAATGCAGAAATATAGACAATTTTTCTTAGTTTTAAAAAAACAAAAAATATATATATATATATATAATTTGGTTTCTATCATTTTTGTGAGACATTAAGGTTGCCAATAATATTGAAGCTGCTGTGTTAATCAGGATGCCTTTCATACAATAACTCCAAGCACATCAGAAGTAGAACTAAGAACTAAGATCTTGTGTTCTATTAAAGTATTAACAGTAAAAACTACAGCAACCTTCATTTATGGACTATTACAAAATTCAAAAATACAAGACCAAAATCCCGCAACTAAAAAGCAGTCCTGCTTACTTAACTACTCAATGGAATTAAATAAGAGTGCATACATACTCTGGTTTGACATTTCTTTGAACCAGTCCAGAAGTTTTTCCAAACATGTGCCATCATGTAACACAAGTTTGGGATCAGTTAGAACTTCACAGATCGATGGTAGTAGGCATAAGCACTCATTGTCCATGACACCAAGATAAACGCAGAAGACCTAGGTGAAAATAAGCAATATGTCAGTGAATCAATTGTTTAATGTAGTTATCAGATGTAGTCTGTACCAGATTGGTTGAAATCTAGTCGATGCCGATCAGTCAAAACATTAAATCTACCCACTGACCAAATAAGAAATAATGTTGAATATCTTGTTACAGCACATTAAGCTCTGTGATATCAGGGAATGTGTATGGATACTGTACACACTGTACACCATTTATACACTAATTGTCCATTTTATCTGTCAATGGCCCAAAAAAAAAAAAAAAAAAAAAAAAAAGTCAGTGGCAAATGTGGTGATTTTTTGAAAATGTGCGAATTCCATGTGGGAGTGCATGATGTTATGTTTGCAGTCCTGGCTCCATTACTTTTCACTCTTTACGCTGCTGACCTCACACATAACACAGCAACCACTGCTATTGTTGGATACATTTTGGATTATGGTGCTAATGATAACGAACTCACTAGGAACTTTATGGACTGGTGATCGTAGAACTGCCTCCAGATCAACACAGGTAAAACCAAAAATTTGGTGATACATTTCCTATTACCACTCTACCTAAACCGGTAACCATCCAGGGATTGGACATTTAGATCATCAACACAAGTACCTGAACAATAAACTAGACTGGACTGACTACACACAGGCACTGTACCAGAAAGGCCAGAGCAGACCTGCTGACGAGGCTCAGGTCATTCGTGAATACAGGGTATGCTTCTAAAAACATTCTATGGCACTGTGGTGGCATCAGCCATAACTTATGAAGTTGTCTGCTGGGGAAGCAGCATCTTGACATCCGACAGGAAGGAGCTGGGTAAAAGCTGATCAGGAAGGCTAGTTCAGTCCTGGGCTGTGCACTGGATTCTGCGGCAGTGGTTGGGAAGACAAGGATCATGGCCAAGCTGTCATCACACACCCATTTAATTCTACACTATTTAATTCTATGACATTGATGCGCAAATGTTGCACATAGAACCAAAAAGTTTTTACTTCCACCTAGCGGCTAAGGTCAGTACAACACTCACTTAAATATTCGGTCATTATGAGCTTTCTCTCATTAGAACACCACAGGAATAAAATAAAATGCAGCTAGAGTTGGGTACTGTTATCAATTCCGATTCTGATTCCGATTCAGCTTATCGATTCCGTTTCCTACTGATTACGAAGTTGTGAGACAATGTGCCAAATGTTTAATTATAAAGAATATTTTTATTTTTTATATTTCAGCTTCAAAAGAAATTATTATGTTAAACATGGTTTCCTTCCCATTTAAACCTATAAGAAAAAAGCTAAACTTTTTTTCTTAATGCCAAACTTCTCTCAGTTACTACTGGTCATAAATAATCTCTATTGCTGAAATGATGGACTTGTGGTTCAAAGGGAAAGTAACCATTTTATAAGACGTTGACGTCATTCGCTCATCGGATATCGGACATACAGGGCTGATTCACTTACCGATCCATATTCCACTCCACGTTTTACCATGAGCACTTCAGTTTGCAACCGAGCAGGCAAATAATAATATTAGCTGTTTAACTAAAATGTTCTTAGTGTGGAGATTTTTTTTAGTCTGGAAACGCCAAAAAGCAAGACAGCTGTAACCTTAACCACAAGACCAACAATAATAGTCATAATATTAAGTAATCACTATCAACTAAAGATGCACTGACTGCAATTTTCTCTGTCAATTAAGACTTCAGATCATTTAAATACATGACTGGCTGATTCTGACTTTAGCCAATTCCAATTTTGTCAGATTCCGATTTTCTTTCTGTCTAAGAAATATAAATGACAGCATACAGAAACAATTGCTAAAGAAAGACTGCAGAGGTTGTTGTCTGGTCAAATATTAATCACTGATATACGCCTTCGTCAGTCAGAGGTTGCTAAGGATCATTTTGTAGAGGTGGTTAGAGTGGCGAAGGCGATGTCCGTTGCAGTTGTGTGCTCTGGCCCCATCCCAATGTGGCGAGTTGACCAAGCCTACAGAAGGTTATGGTCACTGAACTTCTGGCCGTCCAAGTGGAGGTCTGGAAACAACGTGGGCTAAATAGACAATTGGACAGCCTTCGAAGGCTAGTCCTGTACTTTTAGTTATTTACAGCTCAGTTGGAACCATGGCTTATTAATAGATTTGTACATAACAGAAACATGATAGTATTGTCTTATTATTTATCTTTCTGCTTAATTGTAGCGGAGTGTTAATGGCTTCTGACGCCAGTGCTTCTGCAGACCATTCACAGCTTGTAGAGAAAGTACACGAAAGAACTGTGGAATTACTTTAAGCCCATGAACACAACAAATCCAGACTGCAAAAGAAGTTTAAGCCTTCAAAGACCAAAGGAGACAGCATTTCCAGCTCACTTGTAATAAGAGCTCACGGAGCAGCAGGTTAAAGAATATGATAGATAACATTACTACATCATGCTCAGGCCCTTAAATATAAATCAGATGAATGAGATACATTATGTGCAAGTGTTCTTATTAACCATCTGACTTTGACAAGGAAATTAAGGGCAATAACAACTGTTTAACTGGCTTTACCTTTTTAACTTTTAACCATTAACTCACTAATGTGGAAAACATCTCTACACATGTTCACATTCGTAATGTTAACTTTGCCATAACTTCCAAACTGTTAAAAATCAGGCGGTCACAATACCAATTAGGGATGCACCGATGCCACTTTTTTTCCTTCAGATACCGATACCTGAGGTTGAAGTATCTGTTGATACCAAATACTGATTCCAACTCTATCTAACTTAATGATAGGTGCCTATAAATCCTGTTATTTATAGCGTTCCACTTTTTACAGATTGACGTGCCTTTATTTTGGTATTTCTTTAGTGTTCTGTATCCCAAATAAGATACAATAAGCTTGAAATAACAGTATTTACTGGTTGAGTTTGAAAAGTTTTAGAGGCATGAAAAATGTATTTGGTCGTAATGCAGTAACAAGCACAATAGGGAAGCATAATCTTGCTAAGCTTTTTAATTGTTGATTATACTTATACTTCAGCCACCCCTCATAATACTGGCATTACAGATATTACAGAAGGCATTTTGCTACTGGTCATCTCAAAAGCGAGAAATAATCCCACAAAGCGGACATGCTGCTGGCTTCGGTTAAGCTTCATCTAGGGGCACGCATGTGCATCAATAACTGCTTCATGATATCGGTGCTGTGTGCAAGTGTCAGTATCAGTGCAACAATAATACCAATGATAAATACAATCGGTGTTAACTCAGGAGACTCAGCAGTACTGGTAATGGTAATTATGTCATGTACATTTTGGTCAATTTTGCTAGAAAATGCAAATCAAGTCAAGTCAAGTCAGAAATCAGTCTCAAAGCAGCTTTACAATTTTAGGTTATCTTCTAATATCTAGGGCCAATCGCAAATTGAGCAAGCCTAGGGCGACAGTGGCAAAGAAAAACTTATCGTTATAAGGAAGAAACCTTGGAAGGGACAAAACTCAAAAAGGGACCCATCCTCCTTGGGTGATTTAGATAATAAATGTAAGAATTAAACTAATTTATCTAGTCAAATAAGTCTATAGTAACAGTTAAAAAAAAAAAAAACTAAACATATTAATATCGGCATTATTTAGCAACAAATCCATGTTCTGTTTGGGATCCAAGGAGGGTGGGTTTCGAGTATGGAGGCCTTGTAGTGAGTGCTTCAATCCTGCCTTCAGTTGGAAGCCCTGCCATGAGAGGCAACACATGTGGCTGCAGGATGTCCTGCACATAGTGCTGAGTTGTTAGTGCCCCTCATATCACTACTAGGGGTGACCAACTGTCATATGCAATGGGTCCTTAGGTCATTACACCAGCAGTTAGAGTAGCATGTTGCTCCCCATTCCAAATGCCTGGGGAGCAACATACTGAGGGGCACTAACAACTCAGCACTATGTGCAGGACATCCTGCAGCCACATGTGTTGCCTCTCACGGCAGGGCTTCCAACTGCCATTTTTCAGCATAATAATGCTCAATCACACACAGAAAGAGTTTCCAAGGAATGTATTGCTTGGGCTGCCCGGTCACCAGATTTATAAACTAGTGCAGCTAGATTTATAAACTAGTGCAGTTTCCAAGGAATGTATAAATCACTAGATTTATAAACTAGTGCAGTTTCCAAGGAATGTATTGCTTGGGCTGCCCGGTCACCAGATTTATAAACTAGTGCAATAAACTAGTGGAACACCAGTTGCAGCAAACTATGAGTGGTGAGGATCTCTGACCAAGAGGTACATTACCCAAAAAGTAGCCTTTAAGAGCCTTTTTATAGAGCAGCAAGAGAAGCACCGTCTCTAATCATACCACACCTGTAATCATTTACTTATCTGGCTGCGACGTAACTGAATCTAACATTTTTTCTCAATGAGTACATTTTTTCAAGCACAAACCTGCATTTTTGAAAGTTATAACATAAACAATTTACAGTCAATTCTAAAAAAAATCTGAATAAAGGATCGTGAATAGAACAGTGAACAAAAAAGTCTGAACTAACTTGGTGCTGTAAGGGTTGGAGAGCCAAATGTTGTACGAGGAATGCTGGAGTATTTGTTAGCTGTATAGTTAATTCTATATTTCTGGCATGCATGCTAGCACTTCAATTGCTGATATTTTCAGTTTTACCATGCTTTGTATTTTTATTTTTGTATAATTGTAGGCATTTGTGTGAGTTTTTGGGTGCATCATTTTGACAGTAATCAGTATTAACCGCTAAACCAACATGGCTACTAAGCAAGATGATTGTAGCTGGTTATGCAAAGTATTACATTAAAGTTTCCAAATCTTAAACGCAATGGAGTAGTGTAACAATTGGCCACGGATAAGGTAAGTTGATAACTTTGACTACTGTTCTAAACACCTATTGCTATCTAATGCACTGCGTTAAAAAAAGACATACACGTTACCTCGTCTTCAGCTTCTTCTTTCACAATAATGGCGGTTGGCAGACCAACTACAGGAGAATTCCGCCATCTACTGAGCTGTAGCGTGAAGTGAGCTCTACCTCAGGCGTTTTTCAATATGCGTACTTGTCTTGTGAGTTCACAACTGGATGTATAATTTTCAAAGTACTACTTTAGGCGAGAGTGTAGTTGTTTAAACTTTAACTATGCGGTCAGTTTATCAAGATAGAGCCTTGCTAAATTTGCTCCGACGTTTTTGACGATGTTACTGTCAAACGTTGCTATCTTATGTTATGCATTTGTTGTTTGTGTTTTCAAAATATGTTTCTTATTATCTTTATTTTGTATTCAACCTGTATTCTAAATATGAATTCTCTGATATGAAGCATTGAAGTTGAGAATTAAATTTCCTTCTGTCATGTTTGGTGCTTGCTTATGTTTGGGATGTTTTTTCTGTTTTAAGATCAGTTATATGCATTGTTACACGTAGATTAAACTATTCAGTGTAAGTACAATATGAGCACTCCTTCCAGGAGGATATTAAATTGTGTTATCTATGTGTACAAAGTAAACTGATAAGTAGTGATAGTGATAAGTTGACCGTAGTGCGTCATCTTGTCCTCGGGAGTTTGTACTTGCCAAGTCTGTACTACCAGTACGCAAGTCCGAACCTCACGTACTTGGTATTGAGAAATGCCAATCGTCTCCTTCTTCTCATTCTTTTAAATGTTACAAGAAGTATTTTGTATCATATAACAGGACTGATATGATCAAATTTTCTAGTTCTAGTTAGCACTGGAGTGGTGTTTATTGTTATTTTGTTCTGGCAGTTTTGGCGGCATCTTGTGCTGAGGGTCCGGCACTACTGAGATACGCTTGCTTCTCCGACAGCCAATAGATCGCTGGAGCTCATCACTCATGCACCTGCAGACCATCAAAGAGCAATCAGCACGCTCTATTTAAGAAGTGGCTTAGACCGTGGCTGATTGCTGGTTCGTCAGCATGTAATTGTGGCTAAACCGCCTGAAGACTAAGCTTTCGTTTTTGTCTATTTTTGTGTTTTGCCTTTTCGAGTGTGCTGCTGCGCTTTTGAGCCCTCCATTGCCAGACGATCTACCAGCACTTCTTCAAGGACACGACTGAGCTCTCTCACACCAGCACTGAAGCTCACAGCTTGGTTCCTCTCCACGCCTCGGACCAGATCGCCACGGACTGCCGCTCACTGCACCACAGATTTCACCATGAGCAATTCAGTACTGTACTTTGTAAATAAACTGCACATTTTGAACTTTATTCTGGCTCTGATCTCTTGTGTATCAAACTGTACATTGGCTCAAAAAACCTGGAGGCTATTGCCTCAGTCCAATGTAACAGTTGTCACATTTCGCAGTTTTTCTTTCAGTCCACTTGAGGTCCAAACTGACTGATCACCACTTTCGTGACGTCTTGCGTGTCACAGCCACAGGTGTAAAAGCAGACATAATGCAGTCACCACCCCGGTTCCGATGATCAGTAGCCAGCTTTCCGAGGTTTGTGCTCAGCTGGCCGAAGCTGCATGAGTAAGTACTCATCTCGCGGAAGACCAGTGCTTGCTCTATGTGATAGTACCCACCGTGGACGCACTCTCACAGCACGTGTTGCAGTCTAACCAGTCCCTGGCTACCGCTACCTCTGCACTGTTAGTTCCGCCCCCTTCCGGCTCTCCGCCGACCATCGCGATCACTTTGCCTGAGAGATTCGACAGCAACCCAGAGCTTTATAGGAAGTTCCAGTCACAATGCTCGCATTACTTTAGTCTCTATCAGCTCTGAATATGCTTCATGTCACTTATTGTCTCCTGCTTTTCAGGCAGGGCACTGTGGACCGCCAAGAGGTGGCCGCAGGTTCAAACCGGGGCTTGTGACCAATCCTTGGAGGCGCTCGGGGCAGTTTTTGGTCCTTCTCACAAGAGTGAGCCAAACATCTTCGTAGCTCCACTGTTCAGCATGTCTACGCTGAGGGCTCTGCTCACCAGCCTTCAGCCGGTGTTATGCGGGGTCAAGCATCCCCGTATTTAAACTTAGAAGGAACCCAATCTGGACCCAAAGGACAGGCAGACAAGGCATAACAAAAACGTAGAATTTATTAATAACAATAATTAAGCTCAGGGCTAACAGATAATGGAAACTAAGTAACGAGTTGCACAAAATAACGAAGGCAAAACCAAACGAGAGTCCAGGAAAACAGAAATTGAATGGTGAGAAACAAAAGTGGAGTGGCGGTGACTTGTGGCTGGCTTCCCAGGCAGTGGAATGTTCCAGGTAACGTTATTGTCCGAGGGGCAGCGTGACCAGGAGTCAGGATCGAGATGCTGCTGGAAGTGAAACAAAAACTGAGCGTGAACGGGGAGAAATAAACGTGGCATGAGAGCCCAAGAAAACAAACAAGAGGTAGCGAAACTAGCGGCTATGACTACACTAACGAGGTAAGGAAAGATATACTGGGGTAGCGAAGGTGTGCTAGGCTAAGCTAGGATGTAAGCAAAATACCAGGCTTTGTGTGCTGACGATCTGGCAATCTGTGGCTGCATGGTCCGAAGCTTTACAGCAAGTGCGTGATGAATGATGATGACGAACAGGTTGAGGAGCGCGGGGTGGAGATCCGACGTGCCGAGGGGCAGCCAATGGATCTGTGGGGGCAGCACAGCACAACACAAGCACGCTGCACACAAAACAAACCCAAGTGGAGGGGGCGAGCAGAACGTAAACAAGGACGCGTGGATAGAAACAAAAATTAAACAAAGTGTGTGTTGGCTAGCCCAAAGGGCCTCACCAGGTACTAAATGAAATCTCGGCATGCCAGTTCAGTTTGTAGTTCTACATGTAGACCATGTCTGTAAGTGACCATGAGTGCCTCCTCGTGCCAACCATTCTCCACGGCAATAGTATGAAACTCCTAAGCATACTCAGCTACAGTGCATGTTCCATGGGTCAACTGAAGAAGGGTCTCACCACAGCTGATCCTTTGGTGTGGATGGTAAAATACGGGTAAAGTGTTCATAAGAGCGTTTCTCCTCTCCTTATTTACTCCAGACCACAGTGGCCCAAGAAAGGGGCTGTCCAATGAGCAAGGAAATGAAAAAGACTAAGCATCAAGCCTCTGAGCAGGCAGGCTGGTTAGCAAAGTACTATATTAGGATCACTGTAGAAGGAATCGTTGACAACCTTCAGTGTCTCCTTCATGCTTATCAGGCAGGAACACCCGAAGAAAAATTCTCACCTGAAGGCTGGACAAACATTGTGGGAGGCGAAGGGTTGGCTGTGGGCATAGGAGCATGTACAGGTGGTAAACTGGCAAGGCATTGCATTAGCTCAGATATTGCTTGAACTTAAGGCACAAGCAGCTGCTTTTGCTGCTGCAATCCAGTAATGGTTTGTGATATCGCTGTGATCTGCTGCTGCTCCAGAAGCTGGTCATGTACAGTGACCCAATAGACTGGAGCAATAACTCCTGCCACTTCCTGGTTGGCGACTTTCATGTTGCACAGTGACAGAAGTGCACGAAGAGAGCTATGTAAAACAATATTTATTGTAGTGCTAGAGGAACGGCAGTAAAGCAGCAGTAATAATTATACAAACAATCAATACATAATCCAGATCATAATCCACAAAATGTACCAAGGTCAAAACACAAAGGCAGGCCACACCAGGCAACGGTATCCAAGACAGAGAGAAATAAAGACAAGGAAATCAGAACAAGGTGTTGAAAACAAAAATATAAAGTTTATTTTAGGACCAAATGCTCCAGATGGAATTGGACCAAAATATAAATAAATAAAAGAAACAATGACCCCTGGGTGTCAGGCAACTACCACAGATTTCGAGTCGTGTCCCCATTGTAGGACCGTGGACTTGACTGTAGCGGGCACGTAGAGGCGGTTGGCGGGCCCCCCTCCAGGGTCGGGTTCAGTGCCTTGCACCTTTTCCACCACGCATTGAACGTCCCAGGTTAAAAGGGCCACTAACCGTTCAGGAGGAAGAATGAGGTACAGGGGTTCGTTGGTCCTCTCTGAGGTGAAGTTAAGTAGTGGGAGAGTGGGAGAGGATACCTGTTCCTCTTGGTGATTTTGTTGAGGCATCTGAAATCGATGCACGGCCTGAGGGAGCCATCCTTCTTGGAAACGAAAAAGAAACTTGCTCCGAGGGGGGATGAAGATGGCCGGATAAGACCGGCAGTCAGGCAGTCCACAATGTACTCCTCCATGGCCTCCCTCTCTCCATGGGAGAGGTTATAAAGCCGGCTCTTGGGCAGCGATGCCCCCGGGAGGAGCTCGATGGAGCAGTCATAGGGCCGGTGAGGCGGGAGGCTCTTGGACCTGTCCTTGCTGAAGACCTCCCGGAGGTCATGGTAAAACTGGGGTACTCTGGACAGGTCTACGGGATCCTCGGGCTGAGAAGAGCAGGCAAGTGACTTAGAGGGAGGCACTGCTGACTGGAGGCAGGTTTGGTGGGAAAACTCACTCCACCCTGAGATCTGTCCCAATCTCCAGTCGATGCTCAGGTTGTGGCGCGTGAACCAAGGATGACAGTGAATGAGGGGGGTCTTGGGAGCGGAGATCAGGGAGAAGGACAGGACCTCCCTGTGATTCCCAGGCAGCATCAAAGGGATGGGCAAGGTCCGGTGAGTAATCTGAGCTAGCAGCCTCCCGTCTAGTGCATAAGCTCACTGAGGCTTCTCAAGTTCCTCCAGCTGCGTCCCAAGCTGATCCGTGAGCTCGCAGTCCAGGATGTTCTCCTCGGCCCCGGAGTCGATGAGTGCATCGATGGTCCATGTGACCCCAGAGAGATGAGTGAGGCAAAGCAGGGTTGTGGGGGATTTTGCTTGTCGCAACTCGCCAGGACCCCCACGTTCACTGACAAGTCAGGGCTCTTGGGCGTACCGGACAGGAGCGAATCATGTGTCTTGGTTCCGCGCAATAGAGACAGAGCCCCCTGCTCATCCGCCTGGAGTGTTCCGTGGCTGAGAGGCAAGGATGGCCCAGCTGCATAGGTTCCACTTCCTTGGAGGAAGTGGGAGTTCAGGTGCCTGCATGGGTGGCATATATGTATGTGTGTGTGTGTGTGTGTGTGTGTGTGTGTGTGTATGTGTGTGTGCACTGTGTTGTAAGCATATAGACGTTCTATCAGCATATAAGCTTATGTAAGCATGGTTATTAGTTTGTGGGGATTACAGACAGTAAATTCATAACAACAGAAAAACAGAAACTCACACTCTGCTATTTCCTAGATAAGAGATAAAGTTAATACAAGTTTAAAGCATGCAGTATGTTTATTTTGTTTAAAGCCAAGTGCAGGTGGCTACTGATGGAAATGACAAGCCAACAGGGTGAAGCGTGTGTGTGTGTGTGTGTGTGTGTGTATGTAGAACTGTGGATGACACACACGCAACAAGAGACACAAAAAAAGGGGAAGGTGATGCTGAACCTGATAAGGAGCAAGGATCGAACACTGGCCGCTGGATTCAGGGTAGGGCGCATTACCGCGGCTCCATGTGGTAGTTGGGGTTAACAAGGAAGAAGAGAGCTATAAGGGCAAACACAAGCACCGCTCGGGGATGGACTCAAACTAAAGGACTATTTGAAAATGTTGAAATGGACACATACATTGCCCGATCACTAATTAGGAACTTACGAATACAAAGGATAAGAGCAAGCTGTGGTGAAGGTTAACAAGGAGGCTCGCATCGCCTCGGTAACCGAGCTGAAGCCACGAGAAGGGTCGGAGGAACTGAAGGGGTTGTGTAGGGAGTGAACGGTGGTGGGATCTGACCCTACCCTAATGCGCTAGGCCCTAACTTCACCTCTGGCCTCCTGACCATAGTTGACCCTCCTCCTAAACGAGGAGGGCCTACCTCTTTCCCTAAAAACCAGAGCCAACGGGACTCAGTCAAAGCATATGCCGCGAGGCATCATATACAATGCGAGAGTGCGACACCAAATGCTGCTCAGTAGTACTCTTAATTACCTGAGCCAGCAGGTGTCTCCAATGGAGCAATCAGCACCAATAATAAATGGCACATGTGTGTTGGGAATTGGATAGCCAACCCTGCATATAGGCCACGCCGTCGCCGTCCCCCAGCGTCGGGCCGCGGAACTGTGTGGTCCCTAATAATTTGATATTATTATCAAAAATAATAAAAAAGTAACATGATACACTTTAAGGTTTTAATCAAGTTATAACAGAACTAAAGAACAAAGGAATTAACTATGATTATTACTAAATAGAACTGTGTGTTGTCTGGTCTTGTTCTGATGCTGATCATGAGTTATTTCAGCTGTTTTACTCAGATTTGGCAAATTTTAAAATGATGGAAAAAAATTAATAAGGAAAAAATGTGAGTTCTTGTATTTGGTGAAACAGATTGTGAGTGTTTACTTTCAAAAGGGGGTGTTGAAATTGGATGAGAGGCAATAAACGTCTGATCTTATCAACTGCATCTTGAATGTCACAGAAGCTATATAGCTGCCATAAATTGTCGGCTCCTTTTGATTCAAGATGTATGCAACTGTGGGTTAATTGGAAAAAGGGGCTTTGATGACGCCATATTGAGGGGGCCAAGATCAATTGGACCCACTTAGGATCATTTAAAAAAGTGCCAGTGGGATCTAGTAATTACCACTACAAGATAACTGGCTGTATGTGGAGGAAAAAAACTATGACGGTATTTAAAAATGTGAGACACCAAATTTCTGCTTCACAGAGATTTACCTCCTTAAAGCACCACTAGAGCAGTCAAAACACAGCAGAGTCTTCAGACATGGACGCTGTTATTGACACATAACGGTCACTAGATGGCACCAAATAGATTGGTTCCAAGATCAACTTGCGTTCGTCCAATGTTCATTTGTTTCCGTGTTTATATTCAGTGGGGTGAGGCTGCTGGATTAGAACGCTTTTTGCCTCTTCCGTTTTTCAGAATAATGTTCTGATTATTTATTAATTTGTGGAAACCATGTTTCAAAGGGATACATTATGAACACACTATAAACCAGGCATGAGAATGCTTGATACTGGAGAAGTAGGCTGTTTTAGTAGGTTGTTTGAGGTCATCCGTCTCTTTGAAATTACTGCATAATGTATTTGAAATGTATTTGATGTATATACAGTGGGGTAAAAAAAGTATTTAGTCAGTCACTGATTGTGCAAGTTCTCCTACTTTGAAAGATGAGAGGGGTCTGTAATTTTCATCACAAGTACACTTCAACTATGAGAGACAAAATGAGAAAAAAAATCCAGGAAATCACATTACAGGATTTTTTAAATATTTAATTGTAAATCATGGTGGAAAATAACTATTTGGTCACCCACAAACAAGCAAGATTTCTGGCTCTCAGAGACCTGTAAGTTCTTCTTTAAGAAGCTCTTCTGTCCTTCACACTTACCTGTATTAATGGCACCGGTTTGACCTCGTTATGTCTATAAAAGACACCTGTCGACAGCCTCAAACAGTCAGACTCCAAACTCAACCATGGGAAAGACCAAAGGGCTGTCGAAGGACACCAGGAAGAAAATTGTAGACCTGCAGCAGACTGGGAAGAGTGAATCTGCAATAGGCAAGCAGGTTGGTGTGAATAAATCAACTGTGGGAGCAATTGTAATAAAATGGAAGAAATACAAGACCATTGATAATCTCCCTCGATCTGGGGCTCCACACAAGATCTCATCCCATGGGGTCAAAATGATCATGAGAACAGTGAGCAAAAATCCCAGAACTACACGGAGGGACCTGATGAATGACCTGCAGAGAGCTGGGACCAAAGTAACAAAGGCTACCATCAGTAACACACTACGCCGAGAGGAACTCAGATCCTGCAGTGCCAGGCGTGCCCCCCTGCTTAAGCCAGTACATGTCCAGGCCCAGTCTGAAGTTTGTCAGAAAGCATATGGATGATCCAGAAGAGGATTGGGAGAATATCCTGTGGTCAGATGAAACCAAGATAGAACTTTTTGGTACAAACTCAACTCGCCGTGTTTGTAGGAAGAAGAATGCTGAGTTGCACCATACCTACTGTGAAGCATGGAGGCGGAAACATCATGCCTTGGGGCTGTTTTTCTGCAGAGGGGACAGGACGACTGATCCGTGTTAATTGAAGAATGAACGGGGCCATGTGTCATGATATTTTAAGCCAAAACCTCCTTCCATCAGTGAGAGTATTGAAGATGGAACGTGGCTGGGTCTTCCAGCATGACAATGATCCCAAACACACCACTCGGGCAACGAAGGAGTGGCTCCGTAAAAAGGCTTCGTGGCCTAGCCAGTCTCCAAACCTCAACCCCATAGAACATTTGTGGAGGGAGGTGAAAGTCCGTGTTGCCCCCAAACATCACTGCTCTAGAGGCGATCTGCATGGAGGAATGGGCCAAAATACCAGCTACAGTGTGTGCCAACCTGGTGAAGACTTACAGCAAACGTTTGACCTCTGTCATTGTCAACAAAGGTTATGTTGCAAAGTATTGAGTTGAACCAAATTTATTGACCAAATACTTATTTTCCACAATAATTTACAATTAAATTCTTTAAAAATCCTACAATGTGATTTACTGGATTTGTTTTTCTTATTTTGTCTCTCATAATTGAAGTGTACCTATGCTGAAAATGACAGACCCCTCTCATCTTTCTAGGTCGGAGAACTTGCACAATCAGTGGCTGACTAAATACTTTTATATATATAAATCCGTTCCTGCTGTTGACAAATCACACTACGTCATGTGTGTGTGTGTGTGTGTGTGTGTGTGTGTATACATATACATGTGTATACATATATATATATATATATATAGTGAACATAGTTTCATGGAACAGTAGGTAAAGTGCATTTTATGGTTGGTCACAATTGTGACTGGTGGGATAAGCTGTTACATACTGAATTAATACGTCTCTCATGCAGTCATCAAACGTCTTATTAATCCCCAGCCCAGTTATTAACACATTTAAAACTCTGTCACTGGCAATATCCAGCAATGCTGCAAGAATGTTCTGTTACACTATTGCACACACTTACACTTTGTAATGCCACATAGAGTGGGGCAAAAGTATTTAGTCAGCCACTGACTGTGCAAGTTCTCCTAATTAGAAAGATGAGAGAGGTCTGTAATTTATCATAGGTACACTTCAACTATGAGAGACAAAATGAGGGGGAAAAAAATCCAGGAAATCACATTGTAGGATTTTTAAAACTCCCTCCACAAATTTTCTATGGGGGTGAGGTCTGGAGACTGGCTAGGCCACCTTGAAATGTCTTTTACAGAGCCACTCCTTCGTTGCCCGAGCGGTGTGTTTGGGATCATTGTCATGCTGGAAGACCCAGTAACGTTCCATCTTCAATGCTCTCACTGATGGAAGGAGGTTTTGGATTAAAATCGCACGATACATGGCCCCGTTCATTCTTCAATTAACACGGATTACAATGCAGGTGCTCTGGACTGATGAAGGCTGGAGAGTGCTACATGGATCAGTTCCTGCATTCAACAGGGAAGCACAGGTTTGGGCTGCAAATGGAGTGGGTGATTTGTTCAGAATGAATGACCCTCTCCATCTCAACATCTTTGAATCACTATTGGTTTACATGAAGAGACAGAAGCAGTGAGACTGCCAAAGTCTTCAGAAGAACTCTGCCATGTTCTCCAAGAGTCTTAGAAAACATACCAACGGATTATCTTAAAAAAATGCACGCCAGTGTACATAAGAGGATTTATGCTATTTTAAAAGCGAAGCTCACACCACATATGACTTTGGTTTAGGTTTATTGTGTTTGTCAAGTTTATTTTTCAAAAGAAACCTAAACTACGTTGTTTCCCGACTGGTACACTGTAGATGACGTACAATATTAAACTAGTATCAATAAACTAGTATCATATTACTCCCATGGTATGAAATAAAATAAATTGATTCTGGTAGAATGACATCCTTAAATGCGTATATCCTTATATAGGTAGCAAAATCTGGTAAGCCAGCAAAAACGCAAGAACATTGGTTTCTTCCACCGGTATCTGCCCGCATTCTGCGTCGCTACTCGTTTATTTTCGCTCCTCCCTGGTCAGCTGGTTTCTTTCTGGATTCCACTGCAATGGCGGAGCAGCAGCAATTCTACCTCTTACTGGGGAACCTGATGAGTCCTGATAATAACATCAGGAAACAATCAGAGGTAGGGATAACATTTTCGGAAGCATTTTCTGGCTTGAACGATGATATGTCCATGCTTTTGACTTCCATGACTTTCTATGAGCTTCAGCCATATAACAGTGGAGTCCAGCCCACGTGTGAACGAGCAAGTTTTCGGGTCGAATGCTAACCTATATTCCAACTGCATTTTTTTAGCTCTAGCCACACATCTAGATGCAGTAAATCAACAGAATCTGCTGCTTGCCCTGGCAGTTGTGTGGCGTGCCCTGTAACACGGGTTACTGTGTTTTGTAACGCTTGCGTTTGTCATGCTTAAAAGCTAACGTTAGTACGCAGTACCGTTAGAATCATGTCGTGAGGTGGCTACGTCTTGTAAAACTGCTAACGAAGTAGCTTCTGTAGTTTTAATCGTTGCGAAAACTACTTAAGATTACTGGACTAAATTAATAAGACGATCTGTGAACTAAACTAGATCGACAGCTGTGTTGACTGGTTTTGCAGTAGAACGTTAACTAGCGGATTAGCTAGCTAGCTAGTTAGCATGGAGTGAATGGCTTTAAAGTTGTTTAAAGCTGGCACCGACCGTCAGCATAAAAGTGAAAGACGTGTGGACTGCTGCTGTTATCCAAACGACATCGGTTATTAGGAACTTTTTAAAAATAATTATGCAACAGAGCGAGACACTATTGAAACGATTCATTATTTGGGTGCAACTGCTCCTTATCACGATATACACTTCACTCTGTTGGTATAAACTTTCCCCGATTCAGGTGAACCAAACGGCTTTTTTTACTGTGGTAAAATTGCTTCGCACATTGAGTTTTTATCCATTGAATTTTAAACATTGCGTTTAAATGGGTTAGTACTTACATATAATACAAAGTATACGTATTGTATTGTACAGTTCCTTTAGATTTTTCAAAATAAGGGAACACGCGTTAATGGGCTGCCATTATCACAGTGAGAGTTAAGGGACCATCTACAAACTACCCTACCCCGAAAATCTGTTTCTGCTGTTGACAAATCACACTACGTCGTGTGTGTGTATATTAGTGAACATAGTTTCATGGAACAGTAGGTAAAGTGCATTTTATGGTTGGTCACAATTGTGACTGGTGGGATAAGCTGTTACATACTGAATGAATACGTCTCTCATGCAGTCATCAAACGTCTTATTAATCCCCAACCCAGTTATTAACACATTTAAAACTCTGTCACTGGCAATATCCAGCAATGCTGCAAGAATGTTCTGTTACACTATTGCACACACTTACACTTTGTAATGCCACATAGAGTGGGGCAAAAGTATTTAGTCAGCCACTGACTGTGCAAGTTCTCCTAATTAGAAAGATGAGAGAGGTCTGTAACTTATCATAGGTACACTTCAACTATGAGAGACAAAATGGGATGGGAGGGGAGGGAGGGAGGGAGGGGGGGAGGGAGGGAGGGGGGCGGGAGGGGGGCGGGGATCCAGGAAATCACAATTAGGATTTTTAAAAAACTCCTCCACAAATTTTCCTGGCTAGGCCAACTCCAGGGTCTTCTTGAAATGCGTTTTACAGAGCCACTCCTTCGTTGCTCCGAGCGGTTTTTTTATGTTGTGTTTGGTCATTGTCATGCTGGCGACCTAGTCACGTTTCCATCTTCAATGCTCTATGATGGAAGGAGGTTTTTGGATTTAAAATCGCAGATACATGGCCTTTTCATTCTTCAATTACACGGATCAGTGTCCTGCCCCTCCTGCAGAAAAAACAGCCCCAAAGCATGAGTTCCACCCCCCATGCTTCCCAGTAGGTTATGGTGTTTTGGGATGCAACTCCGCATTATTTTCCTACAAACACGACGGAGTTGAGTTTTTACCAAAAAAGCTATTGTTCATCTGACCACATGATATTCCTCCCAATCCTCTTCTGGAGCAATCCTATGCTCTCTGGCAAACTTCAGACGGGTCGGACATGTGCTGGCTTCAGCAGGGTGGCACGCCATGGCACTGAGGGACCGTGAGTCCCTCTCGGACGTTAGGTGTTACTGATGGTAGCCTTATGACCCTTTGGTCCCAGATCTCTCGCAGGGTCATTCATAAGGTCCCTCCGTGTAGGTCTGGGATTTTGGCTCACCGTTTCTCATGCTCATTTTGACCCACGGGATGAGATCTGCTTTAGGGCCCCTGATCGGAGGGCGCTTATCAATGGTCTTTTTCTGTCTCCATTTTCTTAAAATTGCTCCCACAGCTTATTTATTCACACCAACCTGCTTGCCTATTGTAGATTCACTCTTCCCAGCCTGGTGCAAGTCCACAATTTTCTTCCTGGTGTCCTTCGACAACTCTTTGGTCTATAACGAGGTCAAACATGTGCCATTAATACAGGTAACGAGTGGAGGACAGCAGAGTTTCTTAAAGAAGTAGTTACAGGTCTGAGAGAGCCAAAAATCTTGCTTGTTTGTGGGTGACCAAATACTTATTTTCCACCATGATTTACAATTAAATTCTTAAAAAATCCTGTAATGCGATTTCCTGGATGTTTTTCTCATAGTTGAGGTGTAGCTATGATAAATTACAGACCTCTCTCTTCTTTCTGAGTAGGAGAACTTGCACAATCAGTGGCTGACTAAAAACTTTTTTTACCCCACTGTATTATAAGGCTTATTAAGGCTGTCTGTCAGCTTGAACAAAGTGAAACAAAAAAGCTACATAGTAATTACTAGCGTTAAGTTCTCTGTGCTGTGAGCCCGTCTTGTACGTGCAGCACATAATCAGAACATTTATTATAAGGCGTATTGGGGTTGTGTCAGCATAAAACATGTTTTATAATCAAGTGCTGAAAAATCTCATGTAATTTAGTGAGTAAAGGATGGCAAATCAATAGCACACTTACTGTATTGGGGAAGTTGGGGTGCTAGCACAGCTGCCAATGCTATCTGCAGCCTGTTGTCTGGAGCATTAAGTTCTTTTTCGGTTTCCCTTTCGGTTGGCAGATCAATACAGTCCTTTTTAGGACCCATGGAGACTTGTTGCAGTAAGAATACAGAGTACTGTAGATGTAAAAATAGTTAGTTACTCAGCAGACTGTTTAATTCGTCTAAACCAGTCGTATGGTTCCGTTGTCAGTAAAGCTCTAAACAGAGAGGAAGTAGGCAGCATGAGACAGACTCTGAATACTAGGTAAAAGCGGTAGTGCACTCTGGTCACAACTGATCCTAAATAAATTTTCTATTTGTGGTAAGGACAAGGTCAGCCACAATGCTCAGGTAGGCTGTGATGTAGTGCTTGGAAGTATACTGGTTCAACCGGTACACCAGAGTTAATTTCTCATACAGTATGCATTTTTCAGATACCTCCAATACCGGTGCTTAGCAGAAACACAGCTCAGAGCACAGCAGAAACAGTCAGACAGATTGTGTACAAATGGAGGTAATTCAAGACCATTGTTACCCTCCCCAGGAGTGGTCGAACGACAAAGGCCACTCCAAGAGCAAGGCGTGTAATAGTTGGTGAGGTCACAAAGGACCCCAGGGTAACTTCTAAGCTATTGAAGACCTCTCACATTATCTAATGTGTCCACCATCAGAAGAACACTGAACAACAATGGTGTGCATGCAGGGTTGCAAGGAGAAAAGCCACTGCTCTCCAAAAAGAAAACATTGCTGCTCATCTGCAGTTTGCTTAAAGATCACGTGGACGAGCCAGAAGGTATTGGAGAAGTTTTGTGGACGATTGCGACCAAAATAGAAACTTTTTGGTTTTAAAAGAAGTGTTCTGTTTGGAAAAAGGAAAAACTGCATTCAGCATAAGATCCTTCCCTCTGTGAAACATGGTGGTCCCTCGCATCGCTCACCCTTCCACTCCGTCTCCCCTCGCCTCCCTCCCCAGCCTTTTCCCTTCCGTCTCCCTTTCTCATTTTATTCTCTTATCCCATCTGTGAAACATGGTGGTGGTAGTATGGTTTGGGCCTGTTTTGCTGCATCTGGGCAGGACGGCTTGCCATCATTGATGGAACAATGAATACTGAATTCTATCAGATAATTCTAAAGGAAAATGTCAGGACATCTGTCCATGAACTGAATCTCAAGAGAAGGTGGGTCATGCAGCAAGACAACGACCCTAAGCGCACAAGTCGTTCTACCAAAGAATGGTTACAGAAGAATAAAGTTCATGTTTTGGAATGGCCAAGTCAAAGTCCTGACCTTAATCCAATGGAAATGTTGTGGAAGGACCTGAAGCGAGCAGCTAATATGAATAAACCCACCAACATCCCAGAGCTGAAGCTGTTCTGTACGGAGGAATGGGCTAAAATTCCTCCAAGCCGGTGTGCAGGACTGATCAACAGCTACAGGAAACGTTTAGTTTCCTTTCAACTTTCAAGCACGGTATCTCAAATTTTTGTTTTTCCATTTGCATTAGGATTTTTTTCAGCAGTGGTGGCAGCCTTTGCTGCAAAATATATGTAGCGAAAACACTGCTAAGACGTGTCTTTGGATTTTGGGAGGAAGTCAAGTACCCAGTGAAAACCCATGTGGACAAGGGGAGAACATGCAAACTCCTGCTCAATAAGCCGTTGATTGTGAAAAGTCTGTAACTATATGAGAAAACTAAGTAACTGCATGGCCACATAAAACTAGGAAGTAATTAGTAAAACATGTCCTCGTGATATTATTCTATAAAACATCTTTTTTAAATGTTTTAATAATATTAACTGCTACTTTTAGAATGTAGATTTTATTTTTGTGTATCTTTATTTGTGTAAGTGCATCTAAGAAATTTACTTTTCAAGCTGACAGTCAAATATCATGTCTTGATGATTTAGAGATCTGTATTTGAAATGCAGAAAGGTTAAGTTATCGGTTTTTAACATCGGTATCGGCCACAATAATGTGCTAAAAATCGGTTATCGTATCGGCCCAAGAAATTCAATATCGGTGCATCCCTAGTTAAAAGATGCTATTAATGATGGCATTTGAAATTAAGTATTTGTTTATACTACAACTCCAAATCAGAAGTTGATACTACAGTGCCAAATCATGGATTAGATGGAGAATGCAAATAAAGGTCTTCCTTACGTTTCCTTTGACTTTCATTTCTTTGCAGATGGTATGACCTTCCTGCATTTCAGGCCTGCAGCATATTTCAAAAAAAAGTTTGGACAGGAACAGTTTAGGGCTAGTAATGAGGTACAAAAAACAACAACTAAATAATGATGTGATTTCAAACAGGTGATGTCAACAGGTGACTATAATCATGTTTTGGTACGAAAGCAGTATCCAGGAAAGCCTCATTCTTTGAGGAGAAAAGATGGACAGAGGATCTCCAGATCAACAAATGTGTGAGAGAATTATTGCAACGTTTAAACCAATGTACCTCAAAGAAAGATGGGAAGGGATTAACATATTTCAGTTCTAACTTTTTCTGATTTGGCTGTTTTGCATTGTCTTGCTTGAGAAATGCATCGACGTCCCTGGAAAAGATGTCATCTTGAAGAAAGCTTATGTAGCTCTAATATCTCAGTGTACTTTTCTGTGGTAATGCTGCCATCACAGAAGTGTAAATGATGGGCACCGACTCAATCCCATACCATGACAGTCTGGCTTTTGGTCTTGTTGCTGATAAGTCTGGATGATCCTTTATGTCCAATTCCAAAGTGAGACTGATGAAATGAACAGTGAGGAGGTGGTCATAGTGTTGTGCCTGATCGGTGTATACACTAGGCATGTATAATACAGAGACACTGATGCTGTTTATACCAGCCCTTTGTCTGTGTCATTCAATTAGTGTTAAGATGTATTTGCAGGAAGAATGAGACAAAATAACACCTCAAACAATTCACTGCTTATTTTCCTTACTTCCAAAACATCTTTTTAGTGTTGCGAGAAGAATGGCTAAGAAAGTGGTAGGCACTTTATCGTCCCAACTTTGTCTCAGTGAAGATGTCTGACTGATATTCGATTTAATAAAAGCAGTATTGGTGCTGGTCAAAACCAGAGTATCTCATCTTACTTCATAGAAAGGAAATGTACTGTACCTTGTCTATACTATACTATGGACGATACTATACTATACACTTACATTGCGTTATTATACTCGCAGAGACGGCAGTTCGCTTATTCACATCACCCTGTCTGCGTCTTGCACAGTTTCAGCCCAGTTCAGGGGCTGCATTTGAAGACCAATAGCAGCGCATAAGTCTTTGTAGACTGCTTCCTTCAAAGGATGTGGCCACTGGATTGGGGTGCAGCTCCTGTAACACCCCTACTCCCTCACTCATAAACCCTGCACACACTGACGAAACAGGGAAACACAGACCGCTTCAGAAGAGTTGCTATATAGAAAGTAGTAGCTCAGTAATTTGGAGATGTTTTGGATTCGGTGTCAGATGAGCAATAGGACAATGTGCTTTGTACAGAATGTGGAAAACAAGTTATAAACACCGGTTCGATCACGACTAATCTCTTCCACCATTTCCAACCGAGCTAAACTGCACACTGCCGCTCAGACCTTGAAACCTTTTCAGCCTCCTGCAGCGAAATGGTTACAAATCTCATAAAGCTGTGCTGAACCTTATGAAAGAAAATGTGAAACATGGAGCAGCATGACTAAAGCAGAACCCTGTTTTATAGCTAAAGACTTTCTCTGTCCCGGCTGTGAAACAGGACGTCTTTATACAGCTCCTAAAACTGTTGACCCTAGATAGTCGAACATACTTTGCAAGAGTACTGCCCAACATGTACACTAAAGTAAGTGTGAAGTGAGAGAGTCCTGACAATGGAGCTAATATTGTCAAAGCGATGCACTGAGCAAGTGGCTGAGAATGCACTGTTTTGGTTACAGACTTTATTTGGCCACTGGAAAGTGCAATATTGAATTAATTGAATCAATTTTTATTGATGCTCAATAAAAACTTTTACAGTAAGAACCACTTACAAGACTACAATGCCATTGACCACACGTTAATCTATTTGAAATGTTTATTCTTGTAGTTACCACTTATGAAATTGAAAGTTAGTTTTATAAACTATCACATCTGTTGAATGTGTGTTAGACTTTGTGGTTGGTAGTGAATGAGAGATATATCGAGAGATACTGTCGTGGGAAAGTGTTTGCCCCCTTCCTAATTTCTTATTATTTTTTTTTTTTGCATGTTTGTCACACTTAAGTGTCTCACATCAAACCAATTTAAATATTAGTCAAAGACAACACAAGTAAACACAAAAGGCAGTTTTTAATTGAAGGTGTTTATTAAGGGGGAGAAAAATCGAAACCTGCATGGCCCTGTGTGGAAAAAGTGATTTCCCCCAAACCCAACAACTGCAACCAAGCATTTGCCATGACATGACATGAGTCTTTTACAGGATTGAGGAGTAATTTTCCCACTCATCTTTGCAGAATTGTTGTAATTCAGCCACATTGGAGGGTTTTCCAGCATGAACGGCCTTTTTAAGGTCATGCCACAGCATCTCAATAGGATTCAGGTCAGGACTTTGACTAGGCCACTCAAGTCTTCATTTTGTTTTT
>JAJAGP010001358.1:78588-130646 GCA_025084515.1 Ancistrus triradiatus
CTTTTACACCAGATGTAATGGGACACACACTTTCCAAAGAGTTCAACTTTTGTCTCGTCAGTCCACAGAATGTTTTCCCAACAGTCTTGGGGATCATCAAGATGTGTTCTGGAAAAATTGAGACGAGCTTTAATGTTCTTTTTGCTCAGCAGTGGTTTTGGTCTTGGAACTCTGCCATGCAGGCCATTTTTGCCCAGTCTCTTTCTTATGGCGGAGGCATGAACACTGACCTTAACTGAGACAAGTGAGGCCTGCAGTTCTTTGGATGTTGTTGTGGGGTCTTTTGTGACCTCTTGGATGAGTCGTCGCTGCGCTCTTGGGGTAATTTTGGGAAGGTTCACCACTGTTCCATGTCTTCTCCATTTGTGGATAATGGAGTCCCAAAGCCCAAGCTGGAGTCCCAAAGCTTTAGAAATGGCTTTATAACCCTTTCCAGACTGATAGATCGCAATTACTTTCTCAATTGTTCTTGAATTTCTTTGGATCTCGGCATGTGTAACTTTTAAGGATATTTTGGTGTACAATCACTTTTTCACACAGGGCCATGTAGGTTTGGATTTTTTTTCTCCCTTAATAATAAACACCTTCATTTAAAAACTGGATTGTGTTTACGTGTTGTTTTTGACTAATATTTAAATTGGTTTGATGTTCTGAAACACTTGTGACAAATGGGGGGGGGGGGATCAGGAAGGGGGCAAACACTGTTTCACACCACTGCATATTGTGTATTGCGATATGAGATATGAATATCGAGATTTGAATTTAAGTCCATATCGCCCAGCCCTAATGGCATGTCTGGTGTAAACAGTTCAGGGTGGTGGAGGTGGAGCAATGGTATTAGGAATGTTTTTTATTTATTATTATTATTATTATTATTATTATTTTTCCTCTGCACCCCCTGGGTTTTCTGATACCGGTGTATGGACGTTTGTAAAGAGGATGCCTTACTTCGGCATTGTGGCCGACCAAGTTCATCCCTTTTTGGCAGCTGGTCACCCCATGGCAGAAGGACACGTTCAGAGTCAGTATTCCTGTGGAACATTAACACCTAGTGTTAATTGTCTGCCTGGTAGAATTACTGTGGTGCTGATGTACAAAGGAGTTTATGACACATTTGCACGTATATAGGAGGTGTAACTTAACCTTAAAAAGAACATCAATAATCAAAATTTTATCTCGTCTAAGAAGGTAAAGATTCATTTCAGTTCAACTTCATGCCATACATGTAGTAGTGATAACTATGAATGTATTTTTGGATCCCACTGACACTTGGCTTTTTATGTGCCTTGTATTTGGATTGTAACCAGATGAGGTTTAATAACATGAATTATTTTTCACTTACTGGTCAAAAGTGTCCAGCCAGATTGAGCTCAAATGCTGTATCCATAAATCAGCTCAAAACACTGGACCGCCCCTTTCCTGTGGTGTTTCCTGTCCTTGTTTACATGATACTGAGACTTTCAGCTTTATTGCGGTACTACTTAAGATATTGAATATCGATACCATTTGATAGCAGTCAGATCTTGTGCTTATTTCACTTTTGAAGCTATCCATTTTTTTGATAAATATATCCAAATATACTATTAATAATATACACTATTTACTGTTGTTAAACTATTTCATTATATTTTAGACTACATCGTGTTGTATTTGTATTGTAATGAGCTTTACTGCTATAATATACTGTGTATTGCCTTTGAGTGAATCTGTCGTTTACTGTTTAGACTGACTGCCAGTGTCTCACTGGTCTTTATTTGTTGGTTTGTTAATTTTATCTCATTGACAGTCAATTATAAGAACTTAAAGATGCACTTCTTGGATACATTTTCAGTAATTTGAAGTGAGTGACCTGGAGCAAAAGAAAACCAAATATTGTGGACACGGACAGGCAGCAATTTCTACAACATGACAAGCTTCTGCACATTTAATGCATATGAAATTATAAGTGAATGTTTTCACACGTATTAACCAGAGAAAACTGGAGTCAGAACTTTTTTTTTTTTTTAACTCCACTTGGATAAAAATCCTTGAATGTAAAAACGACCCTTAAAATGGGTTGAGAAGTGGAGATTGTGCTTTTTAAACCAGAAAAATGCGGATCCCAATGCATTTACTTGTTTGTTTACAAGCCAGTCTTGCCTGGACCAATATGTCTGACACCGGCATATCGCTGTGACGGGTGGAAGAGCCTGTGTGTCCTTTGGCTTTCTGTCCTTATCCACTTGGAAGCTGAAGCATTTCCAAACAGCACTCCTGCTCCTTTCTCTACCTATTAAGACAGCCTGCAAATAGTGTTGTCACGATACCAATATTATGACTTGGGTTCGATACCTGACGGAAGCATCTCAATACCGGTACTGAAACGCTACCACAGCAAAAATCTCAAACATCAGGAACAGTAATGGAATAATAGATGATTGAACGTGGAATTCAAATTCTTTGGGGGTTTTTTTGTATTTAACACGAAAAAAACTACTTGTACGTTTTTAACATAATTTGATTATTGAAAGAAAATAATTTGATCAGAAAGGTCATATTGTTATAAAGGCTCTTGCACAGTGAGCAGAGCGCTGTGCGCTCATATTGCCACCGTGTGGCACATCGACGCAAGTACAGATAAAGCCGTGATGTCAAAACAATCATTTAAAAATGTACCGGTACTAATAAAATAAGGCGTCCTACCGGTTTTAAAGGCAAGGTATAGTTTTACACGCGATGCTTTTCTAGTATCGGTATATCGTGCAACACTAGCTGCAAACACACTGATTTCAGCGTTACAAACCTTTCTGTGAGTTACGTTTTGACGATGAATAAAATCGATACGCTCAAATGAGTATTGTGCCACTTCAGAATGTTCTGTATCGATATTCATAGCAATATCTTTGACCATTTTGACTCATTCCTGTGTGTGAGGTGCTGAGGGAGCATGTGTGCTGCACACCTACATAGTGAGGGGTTTTGCCCAGCAATTTTGCACGTCTTAAATAGTTCACTGAAAATCAATACGTGGCTGTTAATGATATCAAATGAATGACTGTATTTGAAACATTGTGGTACTTCTGCTATTTAGTCATTACTGGCACCTCAGTATCCTGTATAGCAGATCATTTTCCAGCCTATAAATACAGCATTTTTGCTATTTCAGTCAATAATAGAATTAAACAACTTGTAGGCTGCTAATAGTAGGTTCATTGGATTTTGTGTTGAGTGGTTGATTTTATTCGTTTTCCTTTTTTGTACCATTACACCCCTAGTAGCACTATAACTAGTCTACTCCTCCTGCTTTGGAACACTCCACCGATCTGCATTCATAGGCCTTTTGTGTTTTTTTTGTAGGAAACGTATGATTCCATTCTCGGTGCAACAAAGGTCAGTTTATTGCTGCAGGTCATCCATGATACATCTTCTGCTGAGGAGGTAAGCAAAACTCTATGCTACATATAGGAATCTTGCGGCACACTTTGAACCTTTTGGTGTTTTATCGAGTAGAGTTAAGTCTCATTCTTTTGTGCTTGGCCTTTTGACGCAAGGTATTAGGGCACAGCTAATGGTAAAGAGCTGAATTACTGTAGTGGGTGCACCTGCTTAACTTCTAATAGCACTTGAAATAGTCACATTTTAAACCCCTGTACCTATCTATCTATCTATCTATCTATCTATCTAAATAAAATGATATTTTTCTGTCATGCTTTCCCCACAGGTTAGGCAGATGGCAGCTGTTCTGCTGCGGCGGTTGTTGTCCTCGTCCTTTGAAGAAGTCTACTCAGTCCTGACAATAGACATTCAGATGGCAATCAAAACTGAGCTGCTTGCTAGCATCCAGTTAGATGGTTCCCCTAGTGTCCGTAAGAAGGTCTGCGATGTAGCTGCCGAGCTAGCTCGCAATCTGCTTGGTTAGTTGATTATGCTTAAAGCTACTTATTCCTAGTTTACTCCTGAAGTATTGCTCTGGTTAGTATGGTTGCAGCTAAAGAAAATCGTACTCTTAATTTGTTTCACTGAACAGTTACACACTTTGCTACAGTGTGTGCATTTAAAACATGGCCACAGAGAGTAACATGGAGATGTTACACTGAGATGTGCTTTGCAGTGACGTTTTCGTTGTTTCATTTTCGCTACTGCTTTCATAATCCCAGCGGTTCCTGTAGTGCATTGCGGTTACGAGACGAATTTGTGTTGGTTCTGTCGACTAATAGTTGCAGTCATAATTTACAGTGGAACCTCAGAACTTGAACTTAATTGGTTCCGGAAGGCCGTTCAAATTTTCTTCTAAGAACTAATGTAAATGGGATTAATCTGTTCCCGATCCATAGACATAATTTTTCACCTATATTCTCATGGAACTACGAATTATGTATGCTAACTGCTCATCGCTACACCAACATGCGTCTCAAAAAACCCCATTAAACTCTTTACCCTTACGAAATAAACCAAGATTCTGAAAGGAGATTTCTGAGGAATCAGGCTGGAAAAGGTTACAAAAGCATCTCTAAAGAGTTTGGACTCCACCGATCCACAGTCAGACAGATTGTGTACAAATGGAGGAAATTCAAGACCATAGTTCCCCTCCCCAGGAGTGGTCGACCACACTGCTGAAGTACGTCTTAGATGATTTACCATGTTGGCAGTGTAACCTCCATTATAACAGATCAGCTCTTCACACATTGCATTGAGTCCATTGGCACTCAAAGTGAGCGTTCGTCATCCACCAATGGTATAGCAGAGTGTCTCAAAACAAAGTTGTGATGACCTACATCAGGGGTGTCCAAACTTGTTTCCAGATTTAACTAGGGCTGTGCTAAAAAAAAGATACAGCAATGTATTAAGATGCCGCATTAAAGTGTTTTCACTCTGTTTGTTTGCTGAACTGTGTGATGTATTAAGATGACTCAGATTGTACACTAACTTGTATTTCAGCTATGTGGAAAACCACTATATCGCATTATACATCATATTGCAGTGCGTTGTGACACAATTGTGCCGTGATGCATATCAAGTCCTTTCCAATACCCACCCCTAGATTTGAGCATATCAACATACCGAAGTCCCATAAATATTATTCAGAACATTGTACTCAAAACAGAAAAACTACAAAGTTACAGAACAATTAATATTGCTTTGAAACAATTATTTTTGCCACAATAATGCAGCAAATATCAACAGTGAGGGAAAAATACCACAACACTGCTAGATTTAGGCTACGTAACATGTCCTTTAAAGATGCATTATGCTGCATCTTTAAAACATTTCAAGGTCCATCTTTCTCATGTAGATCATGTTTTATTAATTAGCTTATATGCATTACAAGATCTGTGGAACTCGATAACAAAGCAAGTCATTCTTAACTCGCATAACCTACTAAATACATAAGTTCAAGCTAGATGCGACACCTTACCAGTAAAGACATGTAACTAGAAACCAATGTAAGAGGTGGTTTTGCACACCGACTGCATTATAGGTCTGCATTACAGCTGGTTTGACAGTTGCCACATGACCACATATGGTGATCATTCAGTCTGGACATCAAGCCGAAATTTGGACACCCATGATGTGCGTGATCACATGACGCTCTGGTCCTGGCAGATAGCATAACCTGCTTGTAGATGTATTTTTGCACTAATCGCAGCCGTGCATTCGAAGCATAATATGCGTTATTAGGAACCTGTAAGTGGCCAGTTCTTGGAATGTTGGAACCGGGTTTCGATACCCAACATGAGTCACATACCATCTAAATGTTGAAATGCAGGAAATGTGTACAAACCACACACATGCAAAAATGTCACTGTGAATGTTTTCTTTGTCAAGATGATGATGGAAACAACCAGTGGCCAGAAATTCTCAAGTTCCTGTTTGACTCCGTGAACTCTCAGAATGTTGCTCTCCGAGAGGCTGCGTTACATATTTTCTGGTGAGGCATTTCCCTTTCCACTTGTGCAGATAGTAATGCTTTTATCATGGTTTTGTTTAATAACATGCAAGGTAATGATTTTATTTTGTGCGCAGGAACTTTCCAGGTATATTTGGTAACCAACAGCAGCATTATATTGAGGTTATAAAGCGCATGTTGGTGCAGTGCATGCAAGATCAGGAGAACCCACAAGTGAGTTTGTACCCCAGTTGCTGACTGCTGTATTGAATCATCAGCTAGCTGTGATGTGTGTGCGTGCGCACATAGAGGTGTGCATTGCTTTACGTCCACAATATTCTGTGAAAATGCAGGTTATGCGATATGGATGTTGTCTGAAGACCATATATATCATGCTAAGGAATTCTGTGTGTAATGCAACCCCAAATCAGAAAAAGCTGGGACGCACATAAATAATCTGTGCAGCGTTCCTTACATTTCCTTTGACTTTTCCATTGCAGACAGTATGAACCCAAGATATTGAAGATTTTTTCTGGTCAGCATTTCAGGCCTGCAGCACACTCCAAAAAATTCGGGATGGGGCAATTTAGGGCTGGAAATATGGTAAACAAACAAAAAACCTCAATTTATGATGTGATTTCAAACAGGTAACATCAACAGGTAATAGTTATGATTTAGTACAAAAGCAGTATCCTGAGCCTTTGACGAGTAAAGATGGGCAGAGCATCTTCAGTTCATCAACGTGTGTGTGTGTGTGTGTGTGTGTGTGTGTGTGTGTGTGTGTGTGTGTGTATATGAAAATTTATTGAAAAAGCCGAAGGGATTTGCACATTTCTCCCTCTACAGTGCATGAATGTCATTAAAGAATTAAAGGAATCTGGAGAAATTTCAGTTTGAAAAGGGTAAGGGCACAAAATTAAACTGAAGAGGTGAGATCTCTGATCCCTCAGATGGGACTGCATCAAGAACTGGTAGAACCACATGTGCAAGGGATTAGTTAATCAAACCTTTATCAAGCACTACAATAGTTACATTCACAAATGCCACTTAAAACGTTCATGTGCAAAAAAGAAGCCTTATATTAACCGACCAGAAGCAGTGTCAGCGGCATCTGGGATGGACCATCACACAGTGGAAACATGTATTGTGGTCAGGCCAATCAGTATTCCAGACCTTTTTTGGAAGAAATGCAGTCTGTGGGCTCCAGACCAAAGATGAAAAGGACCGTCCAGACTGTCATCAGCAACATGTCCAAAAGCCAGGCTCTGCCATGGTATGGGGATGGGTCAGTGCCCTTGGCAAAGGCAATTCACACTTCTGTGATGGCAGCATTACTGCAGAAAAGTATGCTAAGATTTTAGAGCAACATAAGCTGCCTTCAAGGCGACATCTTTTCCAGGGATGTCCCTTCCAGTCTGTCTTCTGAGGAACATTTGTTTTAATTTCATTCATTTTCTCACACATTTGTTGACAAACTGGAGATCCTCTGTCCATCTTTACTCCTCAACGACTCAGCCTTTCATGGATACTGCTTTTGTACCTGTTTACACATCATTATTTATATATTTCTTTACCTCGTTACTAGCCCTACATTGTCCCTGTCCAAACCTTTTTGGGAATGTGCTGCAGGTCTCAAATGCAGGAATGATTTTTATTAACAAATGAAATGTTGACCAGAAAAAAAGTTTATCTTGGGTTCATGCAGTCTGCAATGAAATAAGTCAAAAGAAATTTTGGGAACACTGCATATATGGGACTGTGGTAGCTTAGCGGTTAAGGTTCTGGACTCAGAAGGTTCAGGGTCCAAATCTCCCCTCTGCCAAGCTGCCACTGTCGGGTCATTGTGCAAGACCCTTAACCCACAATTGCTTGGGTTTGTAAGGCTGTATCAATTGTAAGTCGCTCTGGATAAGGGTGTCTGCTTAAATGCTGTAAATGTCTATATATATATATATATATATATATATATATATATATATATATCTATATATATATATATATATATATATATAGATATATATATATAGATATACATTTATATATATATATATATATATATATATTATATATATATATATACACACAATTTTTATTTCATTTTTTTGTTTGCCTTTTCCATGCCGTCCCAACTCGGGATGTCACGAGAACCGATACTTTGGTACAAAGTCTGTACTAAAATTCTGAAAACGTTATGATTCTTGTTTCCTCTGGTACCGAAGGCGTCATATCTCCCAGACCACACGAGGGCAGCATAGTAAGCCTACATGTAAAAAAAAAAAAAAGTAAAATAAATCAAATCAGGAGCACCAGTGCTCCATAGTAAAAAGCTGATTGTAGATCCCTGAAAATGCTGAACAGCAAGGCTGCAATCTTTGAGTAAAGATGCCATACGTGCAGATCTCTGTGTACATGAAGTAATTTCTACTTGGTAGGTGGTATCTGGGTTTGAACTGTTCAGGCATTGGTTTTTTTATTATTTCCAGAGTGCTACCAAGTGGATGTGGAGCAGGAAAGAACAGCAATTCATATCCAATTAATTTCAATATAATTGAAAATGTAACAAAAACTCACATGAATCAAGGAGACTGGACAGGGAAGTTGCAGAGTTTATATGCATGGAACAAGTTTTGATCGACAGGGTGGGAAAAGTGTGGTTTCAAACAAAGGCTTGAACAGTTTAGCCCCAGATACAAGCTAGTGTTTCCTCACGATACCAGAATTGACATCGATACGATACCTGCCTGAAGTTTCTTTACCGATACTGAAACGATAGCACGAAAAAAAACCTAAAACATCAAGAAAAGTAATGGAATAATAGATGACCGATTCTTAAAGTCCTTTATTTTTATTAACAAATGAATAATGTGTACCATTTCCTAATTTGATCAGAAAGGTCACATTTGTTATAAAGGCTTATACACAGTGAGCAGTAATCTCTGTATCCTTGAGTTTGTCAGATTTCTTTGACAGGTTAGAAAACTTTTTACAGCCAGATCTCACTGGTTAATTTCTACTGAGTGCACTTTCTGGCAATAGAAATAATTATTGACAAAAATGTACATGCCATAATTACCATTACCAGCACTGCTGAGTGTCCTGAGTTTAAACTGATTATATTTGTAATTGGTCTTGATCTACTTGTGACCACCTGATTTTTAGCAGGTTGGATGTTATGGTAAACTTAACATCCAGAACATGTATAGAGATGTTTACCATGTTGGTAAGTTGATTAAAAAACATAGCTTGTTGTATAATGGATTGCACTTGTCTGATTTATATTTGAGGACGTGATATGTTATCTATCGTATTCTCTAACCTGCTGCTCTGTAAACTTTTTGTACAAGTAAGCTGGAAGTGTTGTGTCCCTTTTTTCTGCATAGGTTTAAAACATCTTTTGCAGTCTGGATTTGTCCATGGGCTTAAAATAATTCCATATTTCACTTCTTGCGTGCATTTCCTCTACAAGCTGTGGATGATCAGCAAAAGCGCTGGTGTTAGCAGCCTGTTTGAGACTCTTCTGGTTGTTTACCTGCAGGGAGAGGAAGCAGAGTGCACATACTGCCCCCATGTGGGATATAGACACAATTTGCAGTTGTAAATGCAGCTCTTCTTTAAAACAGTCATTCTAAAGTATAGGTACTAATAAAATGAGGAATCCTATCGTTAATGGCGAGGTATCGTGAAACTAGTATCGGTATTCCGTGCGAAACTCTTACTGGGTACGTTTTATTTCATGTGTACACAAACTGCACTGAGTCTAGAGGAATCACAACCCAGCATCATTGCAGATCTTTCAGATAAGAGCAGGTAACTGTAGGATGTCTGCCACTAGAGCTATGGTGATGTGTATAAATGAAAATAACTGTTCTTGATGCAACAATGCCTCACACTTGTCCCTTTAACTTTTAGATTCGTACTTTAGCTGCACGTGCAACAGCCTCCTTCGTTTTGTCCAACGAGGGCAACATGGCACTGCTTAAACATTTCTCTGATCTCCTGCCTGGCATATTACAGGTATCACAATACACCTACAACTTAGTTTAAGGTAAATGTTGGTCATATTTTGTGTGGGTCACCTCACAGCTCCAGAGATGCATAGTTTGAGTCCCAGAGTACTCCTGTATGGAGTTTGTACGCTCTGTGTCGTGGGGTGTCTATACAGTGTCCCATAAGTTGGCTCTCTTCTATTGCTGGTTTATGTCTTGTGCTCTGTGCTGTTGGTTAGGCCCCAGCTCCCCACTACCCTGGCTTGAATTTAAGCAGGAATGAATATGAATGAATAGCTAGCATTAATGTTTTTACCCTCTCCCCATCTGTCATATTAGAGTATAATGCTATAGTCCACATCTAACATGTTTGTAGTCTGTTTTGCACACAGTTGTTTTACTCATTGTCCATCATCTTTTATAGTCTACACATTTTTTTCAGAAAATTATTCATTTCTGACATGACAGCTGTTGAGTAATGAATTATTGATAACTGAAGTTCCCTTACTGCTGCTCTTTGTGTTTCAGGTAGTCAATGAATCCTGTTACCAAGGTGATGATGCTGTGCTAAAATCTTTGGTAGAAATTGCTGATACTTCCCCCAAGTACTTGAGACCAAATTTAGAGGCCACTTTGCAACTCTGTCTTAAGGTATATACATACCAGTGTTTTTTTTTTTTAAATGATTTGACTGAAGGCTGGATTGCCACCTACAAAATGAACATTTTTGAATAAGGACCAGTTAATGGCACACTGTGTACTCAACAGCGGACACTTCTAAACATGATTTTAAACTAGTAATTTTGTATTATAATGTAGTAATTTATATTTTCTTAATCTGAAATTATGGTTTACTTGGGTAGCATTATCAATATGAAATTGCAGACTGTTGTCAAGTCAAGTCAAGTCAAGTCAGATTTATTTATATAGCGCTTTTTACAATGGAGCATTGTCTCAAAGCAACTTTACAGGTTTAGATTATCTCCTAATAACTACGTCCAATCTCAAATTGAGCAAGCCTAGGGCGACAGTGGCAAGGAAAAACTCTCCCTGTTCTAGGAAGAAACCTTGGGAGGACCAAGACTCAAAAAGGGAACCCAACCTCCTTGGGCGGCGTAGATGATGATAATCTAAGAGCGAACTAAAGTCATGGAGTCAAAGTTTTGAATAGAATGTGAAGTATGCACATCGACATTAAGTGGCCGGGGTATGATGATAAATCTAGAGCGAAAAACTAAAGTCATGGAGTCATGGTCGAATAAAATGTGAATTATGCACAGTGGAGCTCCATCAGATGTACATCATGTGTAGGGCCGGAACTGCCGGAACACAGCTCGGAGAGAAAACAGAAAATGTAATTAGATATTGATTAAGAGCACAGTGTTTATTAACAATCACTGATGCCCATGTCAATCACTGATGCCAAAGTGTAGCATGAGACCCGGCAGCATTAGCTATAGCAGCAAAGCTAGAAAGAGGAGAACTGGTAGGAAACACAGCCAAGAGGGATCACATGAGACATTAGCAACCCCACGAGCGGCAGAAGACAGCAAACCCAAACGTCTCTGATCACCATAAGACTCTTTGACTATGAACCCCCAGCTCTCTGCCCTTATCTAAGGCAAGGATGCATGATTCAAGATCACGAGGACCGAAAGCCTAGTTCAGCCAGACCGCCCACTCGACACTCCCGGCTAGCGGGACAAGGCAGGCAGGTCAGACATGACTCCAGACTCCGGCCCCAGCAACCCAAACCATGCAACCTGGTCTAAATCTAGTCAAAAGCCTGCTTAAATAGGTATGTCTTTAGCCTAGACTTAAAACTTTGGAGGGTGTCTGAATTTCGAACGATAGTGGGAAGTTTATTCCATAGTTGGGGGGCCATGTATGAGAAAGCCTTTCCCCCTGCTGTGACTTTTTTAATTCTAGGAACTAAAAGAAGTCCTGCACCCTGCGAACGAAGTAGACGAGTTGGATTGTAAAAACTCTAAGAGGTCACTCAGATAATGTGGGGCCAGGCCATGTAGAGCTTTATAAGTTATAAGAAAGTATTTTGTAATCAATGCGGAATTTGACTGGTAACCAGTGCAGTGATGATAGAACAGGAGTGATATGATCAAATTTTCCTAGTTCGAGTTAGCACTCGGGCAGCTGCATTCTGAACTAACTGAAGTTTATTTATAGATTTACTAGAGCATCCAGTAAAGTAAGGCATTACAGTTAATCCAACCTTGAGGTTATAAACGCATATGAACAAGTTTTTCCGCATCATTAAAAGAGAGGATATTTCTAAGTTTAGCGATATTACGTAATTGAAAGAAAGCAATTCGAGTGATGCTGCTAATGTGCGCATCAAAGGAGAGATCTGAGTCAAATGTGACCCCCTAAGTTTTTTTACAGACGGACTGGGCAATACTGGACAGCCATCTAGATTTAGGATAGATGTAGCCAACCTGTCTCTCACAGCCTTGGGTCCCACTAATAGCACCTCAGTTTTATCTGAGTTAAGTAAGAAAAATTAAATAACATCCAATCTTTTATTTCCTTTACACAGTCCTCAATTTTGTTGATTGTAAGGCTGTCATTAGGTTTGGCTGATATGTACAGCTGTGTATCATCTGCATAGCAGTGGAAACTAATGCCATGTTTACGAATAACTGAGCCTAGTGGCAGCATGTACAGAGAGAATAAAAGCGGGCCAAGCACTGACCTCTGAGGCATGCCATACTTCACTTTTGAGATCTTAGACCTTAGATTATTTATATGAACAAACTGGTACCGGTCGGTCAAGTAGGATTTAAACCAAGAAAGTGCTAATCCCTTAATACCTATAGTATTTTCTAGTCTGTTTAGTAAAACATCATGATCTATAGTGTCAAATGCTGCACTTAAATCTAACAGAACAAGAAAAGAAACACATCCCTTATCTGCGGACATTAACAAGTCATTTAGTACCCTAATCAATGCTGTTTCAGTACTATGATGGGGCCTGAAGCCAGACTGAAATGTTTCATAAATTTCATCCCTTTGGAGGTAACTGCAGAGCTGCTGATAGACGGCTTTTTCTAAGATTTTGGACAGAAACGGTAGATTTGAAATTGGTCTATAATTAGATATCACACAAATGTCAAGAGTGGCTTTTTTAATCAGTGGTTTGATAACGGCAGCTTTAAAGGATTTGGGCACATAACCAAAGGTAAAGGATGACTTTAAAATAACTAACAGTGGCTCTATAATACTAGGTATTACTTGTTTGAGTAAACGTGTAGGAATGGGATCTAATAAACATGTTGATGACTTAGACGAGCTGATCAGTGCGGATAGTTAAGTATTAGTAATTGGGGTAAAAGATTCTAATCTTGATTTACAGCTCATTAAACAGATGTCTTCACTAGTGCTGCATCTGGAAGGTGGCTGAATAGTTTGGTGATGTGATGAGCATTGAGTTTTATGCCTAATGTTCTCTATCTTATCATTAAAAAAAGTCATGAAAATCATTACTATTAAAATGACACAGAACGGGAGAATCACTTTCTGTGGGGATTTTTATTAATTTGCAGACTGTATTAAAAAGAAATATTGGATTATTCTTATTTTTCTCTATGATTGAAGAGAAGTATGCAGCTTTAGCTTTAGTGAGGGCATGCTTATACTCTGTCATGCTGTCCCTCCAACCAAGCTTAAACACCTCCAATTTACTATGTCTCCACTTGTGCTCTAAATGCCATGTTCTTTGCTTTAAGGTAGGGGTGTGGTCATTATACCATGGTGCTAGCCTTTTTTCCCTAATACGTTTGACCCTAGCAGGGGCAGTCATGTCCAGGGTTGAGCGAAGCACACATTCTAATTGCTCATTTACACAAGATGATTTATCTCCATAGGTGTATTAAATTTTAAGTCTGGTAGGTTTTTAATAAACGCAGCTGGAGTAGCAGATGTGATAGTGTGCTTAGTGTGATAACGAGGCAGAAGGATTTTATTTATTAGAGATAGCTCAAATACTAAAAGATAGTGATCTGAAATCGAATCACTTTGGGGGAAAACATCAAGGTTATCTATTTTGATATCAAATGTTAATATTAGATCTAAAGTATGATTACAGCGGTGGGTTGGTCCCATCACATTCTGAGTGATACCCATGGATTCTAAGATGGACTCGAAAGCAATTATAAGTGGATCCTGCTCATTGTCAAAGTGAATATTGAAATCACCTACAATTAAAGCCTTATCTGTTGACAGTAGTAAGCAGGAAAGAAAGTTAGCAAATTCCTGAAGAAATTCTGAATAGGGACCAGGAGGGAGGTAAATAGTGATAAGCTGAAAAGAGTGTGGTTTTGACTTCCATAACGATGGATCAGTCACATTAAGAATCAGTATTCAAAAAAGAATTAGCCTTGTAATGGGATTTAGCTGGTTAACACCTAACTCTTTGTCAAAAATTGTGGCTATGCCTCCCCCCCGACCATTAGGACGAGAGCGACTAGCATGACTGTATCCAGGAGGTGAGGCTTCATTTAAGGCCTAAATATTCATCAGGTCTAATCCAAGTTTCAGTGAGACAGAGAGCGTGTAAGCGTTTATCAGTTGATCATTTCATTGACAATCACTGCTTGTTTTGTAAGTGATCTATGTTAAGTATCCTAGCTTTAGTCTAATGTTGTTATTTCTTTTGCAGCTATCTGTGTTTATACTAATGAGGTTATTAAAACAGACTTTTTGAGAGCGTTTACGTTTAGCGCAGATGCGGGTAACAGACACAGTTTCAATAATGTGGGTTCTGGGTGACGGTGCATGGCTACCAGCAGACAGTTGGTTAAGCCGGTCTGTCTGCTGCCTGACCCCTGCTCTGGATAGTCAGCCCCTAACCAATCGGGCCATAAGAACTATGGGCAATGTTTGCAGGAGATGAGAGCAGCACCCTCCGAGTGGGATGGACACCGTCCCATCCTAAAAGGCCAGGCTTACCCTCAAAGGCTGTCCAGTTGTCTATAAAAGCCACGTTGTTTTCAGAGCACCACTTGGACAGCCAGCAGTTCAGCGACCATAACCTGCTGTAGGCTTGGTCACTCGCCGCATTGGGATGGGGCCAGAGACACACTACAGCAAACTCGGACATCGCCTTCGCCACGCTAACCACCCTCTACAAAATTAGCCTTAGTAACCTCTGACTGACGAAGGCGGTTATCATTAGCCCCTACATGAACAACTATCCTAGAGAATCTGCGGCTCTCGAGTTCACTAAGACTCGTTACAATGTCCGGCACTCTGGCTCCGGGGATACCAGAGAACTCTAGCTGCTGGTGTCCCTAAAGGGGTAGCAAGTTCACGTGTCGTAAAATAGAGTCACCTATGACCAGAGCTCTTTCAACAGGCTGCTCAGTGGGTGTTTCACTGAGGAGGGCAAACCTGTTGGACACGTGAACAGGTAAAGAGTGGTGCTCTCTGGGACTAGCCTTACGACTACGTCGCCGAACCGTCACCCACTTTGCCCTGCTGCGAGGATACTCTGCCGTGGGCTCTAACTTCGCCTTTCGCATCCAGATCTGCTAAGCTAGGAGCTGAGCTAGCCTTCTCTAATGTCTGGATGCGCGCCTCTAAAAACTACAATCTTCTCCGTCAGACTGGCTACAAGCCTAGCACACCTATCACAAGTAAAATTTACACTAATGACGGAGGAAGAATAGCTAAAACATGCCACACTCGGCACAGGGAACAAAGCACAGCAGAAGTCATGTTAGTACAATTAAAGAATTAAAGGTACTTAGCTTCGGGTGGGTGTTGTGGGGTGCCGAGTGAAGATATGGTTCAGCTGCAGCCGATGGTCCAATGCAATGCTCGATTAAAGCGTTAATACAAGTTAAGTCAAACAAAGACGTCACTAAAAAACTAAGTTTCAGAAAGAAAGTGGTAAACGACTGTAAAAAAGTTATAAAAACACACACTACTGCGAAGAAGACGCAACTCTGGTTATTAGCTAATGGCTAACTACTGCAAACACAAGCCGGTATACCTGTAAAGTTACTAAATAACGATTAGCGGCAAAAAAATATATAATCCGCCAGTACGAGAATAAAATGATTAAGATGTTGTAAAAACCTACTATATATACGATTATATAAGATACAGATGCGATCGGGAATTAAAATATATCAAAGGTAAAGCTGCAAGCTACGAAACTACTCCTGTGTGCAACCGCAGATCAGTCTGGGTTGCCAGATCCTCGCAAATCTCCGCGTCAGTTCTCTCAGCGTTCTCTCAGCGTTCTCTCAGCTAAAAGTCTTAAGATTGAGAGGACTATAATGTGCCAGTGTGCTCCCATCTTAATTTTTTTTATTATGGGGTAGAAAGAAACCATTACCTAACAAGCCCTCCTGTGGGCTGTATTGATGTCTTAGGTGACGTGGTGTTCATCTTTCTCACCTAAACCAAACAGTTTGAAACCCATTAAACTGTACACTTTATTAGATGTGAAACTCATTAGTAGTAGACATACAGTGAGGCAAAAAACTATTTAGTCAGCCACTGATTGTGCAAGTTCTCCTACTTAGAAAGATGAGAGAGGTCTGTAATTTTCATCATAGCTACACTTCAACTATGAGAGAAAAAATGAGAAAAAAATCCAGGAAATTAAATTGTGGGATTTTAAAGAATTTAAATTGTAAATCATGGCAGAAAAATAAGTATTTGGTCACCGACAAACAAGCAAGATTTTCTGGCTTTCACAGACCTGTAACTACTTCTTTAAGAAGCTCTTCTGTCCTCCACTCGTCCCTGTATTAATGACAGCTGTTTGACCTCGTTATCTGTATAAAAGACACCTGTCCACAGCCTCAAACAGTCAGACTCCAAACTCAACCATGGCCAAGACCAAAGAGCTGTTGAAGGACCTCAGAAAGAAAATTGTAGACCTGCACCAGGCTGGGAAAAGAGTGAATCTACAATAGGCAAGCAGGTTGGTGTGAATAAATAAGCTGTGGGAGCAATTGTAAGAAAATGGAAGACGTACAAGACCATTGATAATCTCCCTCGATCAGGGGCCCCACGCAAGATCTCATCCTGTGGGGTCAAAATGATCATGAGAACGGTGAGCAAAAATCCCAGAACTACACGGAGGGACCTGATGAATGACCTGCAGAGAGCTGGGACCAAAGTAAGAAAGGCTACCATCAGTAACACACTACGCCAAGAGGGACTCAGATCCTGCAGTGCCAGGCGTGCCCCCTGCTTAAGCCAGCAAATATCCAGGTTCGTCTGAAGTTTGCCAGAGAGCATATTAATGATCCAGAAGAGGACTGGGAGAATATCATGTGGTCAGATGAAACCAAAATATAACTTTTTGGTAAAAACACAACTAGCCGTGTTTGGAGGAAGAAGAATTCTGAGTTGCATCCCAAGAACACCATACCTACTGTGAAGCATGGGCGTGGAAACCTCATGCCTTCGGGCTGTTTTTCTGCAGAGGGGACAGGACGACTGATCCGTGTTAAGGGAAGAATGAACGGGGCCATGTATCGTGAGATTTTTAAGCCAAAACCTCCTTCCATCAGTGAGAGCATTGAAGATGGAACGTGGCTGGGTCTTCCAGCAGGGCAATTATCCCAAACCCACTGCTCGGGCAACGAAGGAGTGGCTCTGTAAAAAGCATTTCATTTACATTTACAGCATTTAGCAGCATTTCAAGCTCCTGGAGTGGCCTAGTCAGTCTCCAGACCTCAACCCCATAGAACATTTGTGGAGGGAGTTGAAAGTCCGTGTTGCTCAGTGACAGCCCCGAAACATCACTGCTCTAGAGGAGATCTGCATGGAGGAATGGGCCAAAATACCAGCTACAGTGTGCGCCAACCTGGTGAAGACTTACAGGAAACGTTTGACGTCTGTCATTGCCAACAAAGGTTATGTTACAACGTATTGAGTTGAACTTCTGTTATTGACCAAATACTTATTTTCCACCATTATTTACAATTGAATTCTTTAAAAATCTTAGTGTGATTTCCTGGATTTTTTTCTTATTTTGTCTCTCATAGTTGAAGTGTAGCTATGATGAAAATTACAGACCTCTCTCATCTTTCTAAGTCGGAGAACTTGCACAATCAGTGGCCATCTAAATACTTATTTGCCCCACTATAAAGGTTGTGATGGAAAGGTTAGACATTCAGACCCTTTCCAGTGTTTAACTGGTTCTCTAATGAGAATGCTGCCACTGCTGGAGTGTAAGGTTATGCAAATAAAAAACGTTTCAGTGCTCTTAACTGCAACATTCATTACCAGATAATGTTGTCATTGTTTCTGGGGGAAAAAGTGAAAGTCATTTTCTTGAAATGTATTTACTTACTTATTCATTATTTAATGTGAGTTTTCAGGCTTCAGTAGTGCAATATTTTGAATAGTTTGAAGAACTCACAACCTACAGTCATTTAAATTATTATTTTTATTATAACACACCCAGATGTTTTTAGTTTTCTTCCTGAGTTACTAACATTGGTAAAGCTCATATGGCATTGTGGCTTTCACTGTTGTAAATGCTTTTTAAACAGGTTAATATATTGAAACCAATTCAAATAAATTTGGTTTTAACCTAGACAATATTGGTATCATTTCAATGTCATGGCTAGTCATTCCTCCCCCATCCCTACTTACTAAGTGCTTAAGGAATACGTAATTGTAAAACCTGGTAATGTTGTAATGTAATTTTGTTCTTTCAGCTGTGTGCAGATACAAACTTAACGAACATGCAGAGACAGCTGGCACTTGAAGTTATCGTCACACTCTCTGAGACTGCTGCTGCCATGCTGAGGAAACACACCACAATTGTGGCTCAGAGTGGTAATGGATGAAATGACAAGTATTTCTACATGGTGCATTTGTGACATTTCTACAAGCACGTTGCTATATGCCTAATGTTTAGTCAGTAACTGTTGTTGTTCATATGTATGCCTGGTAGTGTTGAAATGCCTGTAGATTTGCTCACATGGAAGATCAACTTTGATGTCAATCCACACACCTAGGGTAAAAAGGGGTTCTGATCTACCAGTGTTTTTTTAGGCTCTGACCTTTTATGTTCAATAGGTTATTATATGGAGTAAATTCTCTCTCTCTCTATGTACGTTCGGAAAGTATCCAGACCCCTTCATATAGTTTTAAATGGATAAATTGCCAAATTGTACATCAGTCCAATTTTTATGGATGAAAAAATGCACGTAAAGTTTTGAAAAAGAACGCCTGTATGTTAATGCTGTCTTCCTCACCTAGGCCGAAACTGACTGCAACGCTTGTCATATTTTTCGAGTCTGTTTTAATTGAAGAGTCTGTATTGTTCGGGTGCGTTGAAATCAGGCAGACCCTGTTAGTAGCAGACCACCAGAGTGTGTATGACAAACAACTTGCTGACTATAAGAATGAGGAGGTTAAAGATAATATATGGCAGGCCATAGCTGAAAGGCTGGGGAGTGACAGTGATTACCTCACAGTGACTGAATGCTCTTGGTTATCTAAGTGCATTCAAGTTTGTTCATGATCACAAAAAAACGCAAACTATAGCTTCCCTCCCTGATCTTTTTTTTAAGCTGACATTTTGATAAGACATGGCAAAATCTCTGACACATTAAGCGAAGGGAAATTAAAGACAAAAGCTGATAGGGAATTTGTGTTTCGACAAAAACGCAGCGCACTTGGTATGAAGGTCACACTATTAAAGAATCCCACCCTGTTTTTCGGTGCTCTGTGTGAGTAGGCCTTTATGATCCATTATAATAGAGAAACGTTTTTAGAAATGTTCAGAGATTTAAACAAAGTAATAAATTAAACTCCTCTCTCATTTACATTAGTATTCTGACCCTATGTAAGTATTCAGTCCTTGGTTGTAGAGTGGCTGGACATGAGCCAATCATGAGTGAAACACGGACAGCCCACATGGAATTTGCCAGAAAACATGTAAAAGACTCTGAGACACTGGGGGAAATGATTCTCTGTTCGGATGAGACAAATCTTTAGGCGGAAGTCCAAACTCTTTGGGTAAAACCATGAAGTGGCTTTGGGACAGGTCTAGGACGGTCCTTGCGTGGCCAAGCTAATGTGTAGGCTCCAATTCACAGATGTCTCCCCCTCAGTCAGATGGGTCTTGAAATCTGCCAAAGAAGTTAACTGGGATTAACTGCCCAAATTCATGTGTGCGAGACATAACAAAGAAAATTCAAATCTGTAATCGGTAATCACAGATCGATCTGGATACTTTTCTAAATTATTCCAGTATAGTCAAATAAATCTACAATTTGATTTGAAAAACAAACCCTTGCTTCCTAAAGCTAATTTTTCAGTATTTTTTTAGTTCCTCAGATGTTGTCAATGATGGTGGATCTAGAGGAAGACGAGGAGTGGACAATAGCAGATGAACTGGAAGATGATGATTTTGACAGGTAAACTTCATTGGATTTTTTTTGTAAGAGATTTGTGTGTACCTATTTAAAATGTATTAGAAGCGTGTGTTTGGTTTTGAATAAAGAAAATGTAATGAGGTTTTCTTTTTGTGTTTTTGGGTGGAATGCTTTGTTTACATGCAAAAAAAAATCCAAAAACGTTTAGGCCTCTTATGTTGAACTAAAAATAATTATACCAGACACTTGCATGATACATATTCTGTAGTTTGAGTTTAAATCAGAAGCTAAAAACTAGCAAAATAGCCTGAGATCTATGAGTTAACAAAATGCATTGCTTAGCCAAAAAAAGGTCTCGCACTAAAATTTGGTCGGACAGCCTTCAGCTTTGATTTCAGCACACGTTCGCTGTGCTTCTGCAGTGTCACATTTATTTCTGTCCAGAGTTGCATTAATTTTTCCTCAAGATCTTGTATTGATGATGGGAGATTTGTTCCACTGCACAAAGTCTTCTTCAGCACATCTCAAAGACTCTCAGTGGGTTTCAGGTCCGGACTCTGGTGGCCAATCCATGTGTGAAATTGCTGTCTTGTACTCCCTGAACCACCCTCTCTGAATTTGAGCCTGATGAATCCTGGCATTGTCCTCTTGGAATATGCCCATGCCATCAGGACGAAAACTCCATTGATGGAATAACCTGGTGGTTCAGTATATTCAGGGTATCCGCTGACTTCATTCTTTGGGCACATAACGTTGCTGAACCTAGACCTGACCCACTGCAGCAATCCCAGATCATAGCTCCGCCCCCACAGGCTGGCATAGTAGGTGCTAGGCATGATGGGTGCATCACTTCAGCCGCCTCTCGTTACGCTGATGTGCCCATCACTCTGGAAGAGGGTAAATCTGGCCTCATCAGACCACGTGACGACCTTCCATTGCTCCAGAGTCCAATCTTTTTGCTCCCTTGCAAATTGAAGCTGTTGTTGCCAGTTAACTTCACTAATAAGTGGTTTTCCTAAGGCATCACAGCTGTTAAGTCCCAATGTCTTGAGTTCCCTTCATGTTGTGCATGTGGAAATGGTCTTACTTTTCAATATTAAACTTATCCCTGAGTTCTACTGTTGTTTTTCTACAGTTTGGTTTCACCAAACCTTTAAGTGATCGCCGATCATTCAAGATCTTTCCAATCACATTCCTTCCTCGAAGATTTTTCCCCCAACTGTCCTTCCAATTTTTAATAATTCTTTGGACAGTTCTTAACCCGATTTTAGTCGTTTCAGCAATCTCCTTAGGTGTTTTCTCTGCTTGATGCAGGCCAATAATTTGACCCTTCTGAAACAGATGAACATCTTTTCCACGAGCACAGGATGTCTCCCTACATGGTTGTTTAACAAACGAGAAGCTACTCACTGAATCAGAGTTAAAGAATTGGTGAAGCTGAAACATAATCACCAGTGCAGTAATTATCTGATGGGAGACTACGTGTTTTTAAGGGTTGCTTCTTGTCATGTCACTTCCTTGTTCGTTTATGTGGCTTGGAGCATTTGGTGATATGGTGTGTGTGTTCACACATCAATGAAACCACAACAGAGTTTTTGGTGTGCACCAAGGTTCTTTTAGTAGGGTTCACACTTCTGCACTAACAGAGCAATTGCAGAAGGGTTTGTTTTAATTCTAACCGAAGTTACAAAGTCTGAAAACAGCCTAATGGGGACTGCTGAAATAATGGTGCCTTTCATGCCAGTATTACAAACAGTGTTTATTAAACACGCCCCTTTTTTAACTGAAGTAACCCAGGCATAATCACGTGATGTAATACCATCTAATCCAATATGGAAAACATTTCAGATGGAACTGTAACTACACCATCAGTGGATGTGGAACCAGTCAAAGCAATTGACTGATGCACCAACCCTAGTGAATAGTGACTCCTTCTGAAGGACCCCATGCCTTTTTATTCAGTCCCTCCTGCTAGATAAGAATTTTGTTCTTTGTAGTTTTAGTATTAAGTAGTTGATTAAAAAACTATAATGTCCCTTCTCCCCTTCTCCTCAGTAATGCGGTAGCAGGTGAAAGTGCTCTTGACAGAATTGCTTGTGGCCTTGGTGGAAAAATTGTCCTGCCCATGATAAAACACCACATCATGCAAATGCTACAGAACTGTAAGTGTTCTAGAATTTTTTTCTTTCTACAGGCTCAACTTTGAGAGTCTGTGTAACTCAACTTTGCTTGATTTGTTGTTACTGGAAAGTACGTTTGCTCTGATTTGCCTCAGCGGATTGGAGGTACAGACACGCTGGTCTTATGGCTCTTTCTGCAATTGGTGAGGGCTGCCATCAGCAAATGGAATCCATATTGAATGAAATTGTCAGCTTTGTTCTGCTATTCTGCCAAGATCCTGTGAGTATGACTAGTTTTATGAAGAACATGGACCTGTTCAGTGGACTAGCAATTATGCTGATGATGCCCATGCACTTTCATTATTTTCATACTTTCGTTAGAGTTGTGGGATATGTAGTACCATATTACATAGTGCCATTTCTTTCTTAATGATACTACTTCTGTTTTGGAACACTATTCTTTTCTTGTTTCAGCATCCTAGAGTTAGGTATGCAGCCTGTAATGCTATTGGTCAGATGGCCACAGATTTTGCGCCCACCTTTCAGAAGAAATTTCATGACAAGGTATTGTTTTTGTTGTTGTTGTTGTTTTTTTCCCTTCAAAAGTTCTATATTTTTCCATGGTATACATTAATCTGTAGTACATAACTGTTAGCAGACAATTTGGTTTCTTTACAACTAAAGACAGCAGACAACTACTGTTCTGACCATTAAAGTAATTTTGTACAATAGTCAGACTGTGCTCTGTTGCTCCATTTGTCTAAGAAGCCATCAATAAGAGGACTTTTCATAAAGTGAATTTAATACGCGAGTGAACTTTATGGATTCCTTTGCATTCTTCCATATATTCATATGCAGGGATCTGAAATGGCTACCAGTGTAACTTTGAAGATGTTGTTGTTGTTGTTATATACCAAGTCATATGTCTGAAATCCTTTTCTGGATTAGAGACTGCATTACCTCTTGATTTATTGACCCTCTCAGTAAAACACATTCTGATTGTCCCAATCTCTCTATCATAAACGTCTACAGAGCAGATAACATGGAAGACCTTGTCAAGACACCTCCCACCCAGATCTTAAACTTTTTAGAAAGACTAAATCTAAAAATTTTGATGTGGTAATAACTATAAGGTAAAATTACAATGTTCGTGCAACGTGAAAGAGGATACAGGTTCAGAAGAGCTGCTCTTAAGTGCTCTTTATTCAAACACTCACTCGCACAGAACTGCTATCAGCTCTGACATATTCTTTTCCTTGCCACTGTCGCCCTAGGCTTGCTCAATTTGGGATTGGACGTATTTATTTGAAGATAATCTAAACTTGTAAAGTTGCTTTGAGACAGTGCTCCATTGTAAAAAGCGCTATATAAATAGATCTGACTTGACTTGACTACTCAGTTCACTGCATGGGATCGGGCACTTGCATCAGGTCCCCACGTTTACACACACATGCATAGGCACAAACTAAAGACTGTACCAAAACACCAGAGTTAGAAGCTTTTCTGATACCTAATACCAATATTCTGATGTCTTTCCCTGTCCCAGTGTAATGGCACCATTATTTTGAGGTTTATGTTGCCAGTGTGTGTTAACGCTGTACATACAGTGGTGCTTAAGTTTGTGAACCCTTTAGAATTTTCTATATTTCTGCATAAATATGACCTAAAACATCATCAGATTTTCACACAAGTCCTAAAAGTAGATAAAGAGAACCCAGTTAAACAAATGAGAAGACAAAAATATTATACTTGTTCATTTATTTATTGAGGAAAATGATACAATATTACATATTAGTGAGTGGCAAAAGTATGTGAGCCTTTGCTTTCAGTATCTGGTGTGACCCCCCCCCTGTGCAGCAATAACTGCAGCTAAACGTCAGATCGAACCTGGGACCTCGGAGCTGTGAGGTGACGGTGCTAACCACTGTGCCGCACATACATGAGATGAAGCGGAAATAAATTTACATCTCCCAAGCTTATCTTTGCCTATTCAGGTCATTTCAAGAACAATAATTGTTATAAAATATGCTAGAGTTAGTTATGATATAAATAACTGATTTACATTTAGCTTTGTCATTTGGCCTAAGCCTTTACAGATTTGTTCAATTTCAGTGTTTTTGGTTTCCTAAAAGAAGTTCAGTAGGGTTTTTACTTTTACATAATTAGTTGTGAAATATACAATTCATCTCTCATTTGGTCATGGGAACGCTTCCTTTCAGGTTATCGCTGCTCTGCTCCAGACCATGGAGGACCAGTCGAACCCTCGTGTTCAGGCTCATGCTGCTGCAGCACTAATCAACTTTACCGAGGACTGCCCAAAAGCTCTCCTCATCCCTTATCTGGATAATTTGGTTCAACACCTCCATGTTATCATGGTTGCCAAGCTCCAGGAGGTTTGTTTAGAGTCCTCAATTTGTCGAATTTTTTTCTACCCTTTTGTTTCTGTTAGATTTCCCTTCTGTCAGACTTAAATGACTGAATTCATTTTAGCCATGTTTCTAAGTTTACCTTTCTGTAAGGATTAATACGTTGTAATTAGAAACACAGCTGCAAAAGTGAGTAATATTAGGGCGATTGTCAGCTAACTGCATTTATTAATTTTATTTCTTATTTCCTCAGCTAATTCAGAAGGGCACTAAACTAGTGCTGGAACAGGTGGTGACCTCTATTGCATCTGTGGCTGACACGGCAGAAGAGAAGTTTGTTCCTTACTATGACCTGTTCATGCCCTCCCTCAAACACATTGTAGAGAACGCCATACAAAAGGAGCTTCGTCTGCTCAGAGGCAAAACCATTGAGTGCATCAGTTTGATCGGTCTCGCTGTGGGAAAAGATAAGGTCAGTGTGAGGACTGCACAACCACTACATGTGCTTTTTAAACCACTGCAGGTGGATGGCTTGATTAAAACATTTAAAATGTCTCTGCAATGAACGGGATATTAAACACACTGGCATGAAGAAACCTTGCTTTCACAAAGAGATGCCAGTTTACCTGTACATGCCCTTTTATCCTTTTCATCCTCCTAGTTCATGCATGATGCCTCGGCAGTAATGCAGTTGCTCCTTAAAACACAGACTGATTTCAATGATATGGAGGACGATGACCCACAGGTGAGTTTTGCTTCTAGAGTTCTTGTTATTGGTCCGAAATGTAGGATACTGATTGGAAAAACACTGTGTGGTACATTCCAGCAATTGATAGTTTTGTTCTGGATTATATCAACACATGCACTATATTGCCAAAAGTATCCACTCTCCCATCCAGTTCATTGAATTCAGGTATTCCAGTCATTTTCATGGCCACATGTGGATACAATCAAGCACCTAGGCATGCGGACTGCTTCTACAAGTGTGAAGAATGGGTCGCTGTCAGGAGCTTGGTGATTTCCAGCGTGGTATAGGATGCCACCTGTGCAACAAGTCCAGCCGTGCGATTTCCTCGCTGCGAAATACTCCGCAGTCAGGTGGCAGCGGTATTATAAAAGTGGAAGCGATTGGGAATGACAGCCATGAAGTGTAAGGCCAGGTAAAATGCCAGAGCGGGGTCAGCTGATGCTGAGGCTCAGTGCGCAGAGGTCACCGACTTTCAGCAGAGTCGGTCGCTACAGACGTCCAAACTTCATGTGGCCTTCAGATTGACTCAAGAACAGAGCGTAGAGAGCTTCATGGAATGGGTTTCCATGGGCGAGCAGCTGCATCCAAGCCAAGAGTGCAATGCAAAGTGTCAGATGCAGTGGCGTAAAGCACGCTGCCACTGGAGTCCTGACCTCAACCCGATAGAACACCTTTGGGATGAATTAGAGCTGAGGCTGCGAGCCAGGCTTTCTCGTCCAACATCGGCGTCTAACCTCACAAATGAGCTTCTGGAAGAATGGTCAAAGATTCAAATGAACACACTGTTATAGCTGCGAAGGGTGGGCCAAGATCGTACTAAACCCTGTGGCTTAAGAATGGCAAGTTCATATTCGTGTGAAGGCAGATGAGCGAATACTTTTGGCAATTTAGTCTAGAAGTAGTGGATAATTTTACATGTACAGCACTTAACAGACCCTTATCCAGAGCGACTTGCTATTGACACAATCTTGCAATCCAAACAATTGTGGGTTAAGGGTTTTGCTCAAGGACCCAACAGTGGCAGCTTGGCAGCGGCGGGATTTGAACCAGTACCTTAACTGAGCTTCCACAGTCCCAACAGACCTGTGGTATTTGAAATTAAATATACCCCAGATAATTAAAAGGCACATTTTTCTCTTTTAATTTGTTTTCTAGTATAGGCATAACAAAAGTCAGCACCAGCTTTGCTGAACAAAGCATTTATCAGTAACTGTAAAATCTTTGCAGATATCCTACATGATCTCAGCGTGGGCCAGGATGTGTAAAATTCTGGGCAAAGAGTTCCAACAGTACCTTCCTGTGGTTATGGGCCCACTTATGAAAACAGCTTCAATCAAGCCAGAAGTAGCACTCTTGGATAGTAAGCCCCTGTCCTCTTGAGGAATGTAGTGTGTTTAAAAGCCCTTATTTATAAATAAGATATACTTGTGTTATGGATTTTGTTCAGACTTCACACCAGAAGGCATGAATTAGCTCAAGCATAATCATTTTAGTCTTTGTCTGTTAATCAATTACTCGATAAAGTGAAATCAATTACTTGAGTAAATAATTATGGTGCATTTCACATCTGTCCGTCTTCTTAGCCCAGGACATGGAGAACATGTCTGAAGATGATGGGTGGGAGTTTGTGAATCTCGGAGACCAACAGAGCTTCGGGATCAAGACAGCTGGATTAGAAGAAAAGGCTACAGCTTGTCAGATGCTGGTGTGTGCAGTGTTAGTGAGCAAGTGAATGTGTGCGGCGGTGCTGATTTACCAAATTACTAAGAATTTCATTCTAATTTCACTTTCTTGGTACTTATGGCAAGGCTGAAAGCAATGTTTTGGAGTAATAATGCTTTGATGCAAAAACAACTGTTTCTTGTGAGTGCAGAATGTGTTGCCTGTCATGTGTGTACTTTTTAACAGCGAGTTAACTGACTCAAGATTGGCGTTGTGCCAATTATAAATATTATTCCTGGTCAAAATCATGTAACAGATACCTGCACTATTGAGGAAGTTGCACAGATGATATTCAAGGCATAGTCGACAGTATGATTTCAGTTCAATTTATCAGATTTAGTTAAATTATTTTTGTCAGAAGTTGTATTTACTACTTGTAATAAAATTGGTCTCACATAGTTGGATGCACATACAGTGGGGCAAAGAACTTGCCCCACTTAGAACTTGCACTGATTGTGCAAGTTCTATGACCTAGAAAGATAAGAGAGGTCTGTAATTTTCATCATAGCTACATTTACATTTACATTTACAGCATTTAGCAGACGCCCTTATCCAGAGCGACTTACAATTGGTACAATCTTACAGTCCAAGCAATTGTGGGTTAAGGGTCTTGAAGCTACACTTCAACTAATGAGAGACAAAATAAGGAAACAAATCCAGGAAATCACATTGTAGGATTTTTAAAGAATTTAATTATAAATCATGGTGGAAAATAAGTATTTGGTCAATACCAAAAGTTCAACTCAATATTTTGTAACATACCTTTGCTGGTAATGACAGAGGTCAAATGTTTCCTGTAAGTCTTCAGCAGGTTGGCACACACTGTAGCTGGTATTTTGGCCCATTCCTCCATGCAGATCTCCTCTAGAGCAGTGATGTTTTGGGGACTTTCAACTCAATCCACAAATTTTCTGTGGGGTTGAGGTCTGGAGACTGGCTAGGCCACTCCAGGAGCTTGAAATGCTTTTTACGGAGCCACTCCTTTGTTGCCCGAGCAGTTTGTTTGGGATCATTGTCATGCTGGGAGACCCAGCCATGTTCCATCTTCAATGCTGTCACTGATGGAAGGAGGTTTTGGTTTAAAATCTCACGATATTTGACCCCGTTCATTCTTCCCTTAACACGGATCAGTCGTCCTGTCCTCTTTGCAGAAAAACAGCCCCAAAGCATGATGTTTCCACCCCCATGGTTCACAATAGTATGGTGTTCTTGGGATGCGACTCAGAATTCTTCTTCCTCCGAACACGGCTAGTTGAGTTTTTATCAAAATGTTCTATTTTGGTTTCATCTGACCACATGATATCTCCCAATCCTCTTCTGGATCATCCATATGCTCTCTGGCATACTTTAGATGGACCTGGACATTTGCTGGCTTAAGCAGGGGGACACGCCTGGCACTGCAGGATCTGAGTCCCCCTCGGCATAGTGTGTTACTGATGGTAGCCTTTGTTACTTTGGTCCCAGCTCTCTGCAGGTCATTCATCAGGTCCCTCCTTGTAGTTCTGGGATTTTTGCTCACCGTTCTCATGATCATTTTGACCCCATGGGATGAGATCTTGCTTGGGGCCCCAGATCAAGGGAGATTATCAATGGCCTTGTATGTCTTCCATTTTCTTACAATTTCTCTCACAGTTGATTTATTCACACCAACCTGCTTGCCTATTGTAGATTCACTCTTCCCAGCCTGGTGCAGGTCTACAATTTTCTTCCTGGTTCAACAGCACGTTGGTCTTGGCCATGGTTGAGTTCTTAAAGAAGTTGTTACAGGTCTGTGAGAACCAGAAATCTTGCTTGTTTGTGGGTGACCAAATACTTATTTTCCACCATGATTTACAATTAAATTCTTTAAAAATCCTGCAATGTGATTTCCTGGATTTTTTTTCTCATTTTGTCTCTCAGAAAGATGAGAGAGGTCTGTAATTTATCATAGCTACACTTCAAAGTAGGAGAACTTGCACAATCAGTTGCTGACTAAATACTTCTTTTGCCCAATTGTAGTTACTATGATTATCGGACATTCATTTGTTGCATTTGTTGTTGGAATATTTGTTTGGTTTAAACATACTTGAGGATTTACTCTGGTTTTAGCTAGGGTGTATAGTTACTATAACCACAGACTGATATTTGATTCTGTAAAAGATCTGTTAGTATTTTAGAAAAAGATCTTTCACCAAGACCTTCATTACGTTTGTCTTCAATCCCCTCTTAGGTCTGCTATGCAAAAGAACTGAAGGAAGGTTTTGTGGAGTATACAGAGCAAGTGGTGAAGCTGATGGTTCCGTTACTGAAATTCTACTTCCATGATGATATCCTTTACATGCAAAGCTTTCATAACCTTGGGTCTTTTTGAGCCTGTAGGCTTGAATCATTGTAGTAGAGTGAGACGTTATTGCCCATAAACTCATGGAAGTATGAGGTTGAATCTGTTTGTCCTTTACTCACTTCATGTGTGCGAGTAGCTGCTGCCGAGTCCATGCCTCTCCTATTGGAGTGTGCTCGTGTGAGAGGCCCAGAGTACCTAACTCAGATGTGGCATTTCATCTGCGATGCTCTTATTAAAGCTATTGGCACTGAACCTGATTCTGATGTGCTGTCAGAAATCATGCACTCCTTTGCTAAGGTAACATTTCAGCAGTTGTACTTCAGAAAAATTCATACTTTTTTCATTAAGTTATGCTGCTTAGTGGGACTCGGGGATTTGCAGGATCTCGCATTCAGTTTTCATGATAATGCAAGTATTCTTTCAACCCCCATTCTTGTACTTTCAGTGTATTGAGTTGATGGGTGATGGCTGTCTAAACAATGAGCACTTTGAGGAGATGGGAGGTATTCTGAAGGCGAAACTTGAGGAGCACTTTAAAAACCAGGAGCTCAGACAAGGTGCTCTTGAATAAAAAAATAATCCTAGCAGCATAGAAAGTTCCTCACCAAGAAATGTAATGAATTTTCTTGACTTTTCTGTGCAGCCAAAAGACAGGATGAGGATTATGATGAGCAAGTTGAAGAAACGTTACAGGATGAGGCAAGTTTGGTTTAATACCTACATAAATTGTGCCATTTAATGCCATTCAGATGACTGGTTAAATTGCATTTGGGTGTAAAATCGCAAACTCTGTTCCCCTCTAGGATGAAAATGATGTGTACATTCTTACCAAGGTGTCAGACATATTGCATGCCGTGTTTAGCAGTTACAAGGAGAAAGTTCTTCCATGGTTTGAGCAGCTTCTACAGCTTATAGTCAATCTTATCGTAAGTATTGCATTTTGTCGGATTACATTGGCCTCTCTTGACTAATTCCAATTGCACAATTAAAAAAAAAAAAAGAAAAACACAGGCTACTTCAGCCTCTAATTGACTTTTTGCAAACTGACTGTCAGTTGCTTTAAAATAACCTTTAAAATAAATGTCTGGTATAGTTCAGTGGGTAGCACCATCGCCTCACATCAAGACGGCCCTGGGTTCAGCCCTTCATATATACACACACACACACACACACACACACACACACACACACACACACATACATATATATATATATATAGAGAGAGAGAGAGAGAGAGAGAGAGAGAGAGAGAGAGAGAGAGAATGTATGTCATGTCTATTTACAGTGGTGCTTGAAAGTTTGTGAACCCTTTAGAATGTTCTACATTTTTGATTCCGATTTTCAGATTCTAAAAGTAGATAAAGAGAACCCAGTTAAACAAATCAGACAAAAATATTATACTTGGTCGTTTATTTATTGAGGAAAATGATCCAATATTACATATTAGTGAGTGGCAAAAGTATGTGACCCTTTGCTTTCAGTATCTTTTGCTGAGCCAAAACCCGATCAATTGAAGCAACCATAGAACATGAGTCCAACCAGAGGATATTATGGTGGGCACTCTGTAATGTGAAGCCCATCTGACCCTGACACACCCATCATTCTGGAATAGGGTACACCCGGGCCATGCCTGCACTCGTACTGGCCCACCATGTATAAACGATTATACATCATGGTAGCTTTCCACTGTGACGTTAAGTCAATGTTTGGTTTTACATCGTTATTACTTTTAGCAGACCTCCTTATCCAGAGTGACTTGGAGGGTGCAGCCCAAGCAATGGAGGGTTAAGGGTCTTGATCACAGACCCAATATTGGGAGCAGTCTTACTTCACTGTCCCAGTAATTATGAATAAAGTAGATGCTTCTGTACATACAAATAAGTCAATATCCAACTCGTTTGTTTGCTTGTTAGTTTATTTAACATAACTTAACAAATTAGTGACCAATCCACCAAATACATGTTTTTGGAATGTGGGAGGAAACCTTCCAGCACCCAGAGTAAACCTTCATGGATATTGGCCGAACATGCAAACTCCACACGGGTGGAGCCCAGGGTCGGGATCGAAAAGGAGATCTCAGATCTGTGAGTCGACGGTGCCAAACACTGCGCCACCATGCCACCCTCATGACCCACTTACAGATGATATCATGCTTTGTGTTTTGTGTAGTGTCCACACAGACCCTGGGCTGACAGACAGTGGGGCTTATGCATTTTTGATGACGTGATTGAGCACTGTAGCCCATCCTCATTCAAGTATGCAGAGTATTTCCTTCAACCTATGATGCAGTCCCTCTGTGACACTAGCCCTGAGGTACGGCAGGCAGCGGCTTATGGCATTGGAGTCATGGCCCAGTTTGGAGGAGACAACTACAGGCCCTTCTGCACAGGTGAGTTTGTAATGTCAGTAAACTGGTAAAATATGAATTTCTTAATGTTAAGTTATAGCTCAGTTTTAGACCTTGAAAAGGCATTAGCACTAATTTCCCTTAAAGGCCAAATTTTCTTGTGAAGTAAAAAACAATGTTTATGCATTAAACAATTTTATTTGTGCATTCAAACTTAGGCATGCGTTCATGTCCCTAACTAACAAAACTAAAAGCTTTTGTGGTCATAGAACACATAAAGGAAACGAGAGGACAAAAATACATGCATGTATATGTATAAAGGTCGTTTTTTTTTTTTTGGTTTTGTTTTTTTAATATTGAGTTAACATTGTAGATAATCAAGTTTCTACACACTCAGATATGCACATGCGCTAATGTTCATGGGTGAATATCTGGTGCTTCGCAGGCAGGAGGTATGCACACGCTAATGTTTCAGAAGTGTTAATTGCAGGTATTTGCAAATGTCAGGTGTCATATACATCACTGGAAAATATAAAATCGAAATCTGTCTGTCTCAGAAGTAATTATATAGGTCATTATACCATTACTAAATCTAATGGTTACCTGAGACGTTTGCACAGAATTGTGTATGTGTGTACATAGGCGGACATGCAGACAGATGGATAAATACAAGACGAATTTGATACATTTTTTTATACGTATCGTTGAAGAAATAAAGAGCAGGGTCACCAACACACTGCTGGAACATCACACCATGCTGACATGCAGTTGGTCAGTCTTCTTTAATGTAAATGCATGTTTTATTATGAATAGTCTAATTAGTCCTGTTTAATTGAATGAAGTATGGTGTAATACACTGCCTGGCCAAAAAAAAGGTCTCACACTAATATTTTGTTGGACCACTTTCATTATGGCACGCATTCGCTGTGGCATCGTTTCCACAAGCCTCTGCAGCGTCACATTTATTTCTGCATTATTATTTTTTTTTCCTCAAGATCTTGTATTGATGATGGGAGATTTGTTCCACTGCACAGAGTCTTCTCCAGCATATCCCAAAGATTCTCAGTGGCGTTCAGGTCTGGACTCTGTGGTGGACAATCCATGTGTGAAAGTGATGTCTCATGCTCCCTGAACCACTCTTTCACTATTTGAGCCCAATGAATCCTGGCATTGTCCTCTTGGAATATGCCCATGCCATCAGGGAAGAAAAATCCATTGATGGAATAACCTGGTGGTTCAGTATATTCAGGTATCCGCTGACCTTATGTTTTGGGCACATAACGTTGCTGAACCTAGACCTGACCCACTGCAGCAACCCCAGATCATAGCACCACCTTCACAGGCTGGTAGGGTAGGCGCTAGGCATGATGGGTGATCATTTCAGCCACTTCTCTTCTTAAGCTGATGTGCCCATCACTCTGGAACAGGGTCAATCTGGCCTCATCAGACCACATGAATTTCTTCCATTGCTCCGGAGTCCAATCTTTATGCTCCCTAGCAAATTGAGGCCGGTTTGCCGGTTATTCTCACTGACATGTTGTTTTCTTAAGGCTACACAACTGTTAAGTCCCAGTCCCTCGAGTTCCCTTCGCTCTGTGTGTGTGTGTGTGTGTGTGTGTGTGTGTGTGTGTGTGTGTGTGTGTGTGTGTGTGTGTGTGTGGAAATGCTCTTACTTTCACTATTAAACTTATCCCTGAGTTCTACTGTTGTTTTTCTCTGATTTGATTTCACCAAACGTTTAAGTGATTGCCGATCATAATTTAAGATCTTTCCGATCACATTCCTTCCTCAAAGATGATGTTTCCCCACTGTCCTTCCAGTTTTTAATAATGCGTTGGACAGTTCTTAACCCGATTTTAGCCGTTTCAGCAATCTCCTTTAGATGTTTTCTCTGCTTGATGCAGGCCAATAATTTGACCCTTCTGAAACAGATGAACATGTTTTCCAAGACCACAGAATATCTTTCCACATGGTAGTTTAACAAATGAGAAGCTACTCACTGCATCAGTTATGGTTAAAGAACTTGTTAACAGCTGAAAAATAATCACCAGTGCAGTAATTATCCGATGGGAGGCTCTTGCCGACAGTGTTGCTTAGTTAAATCCAGATGGTGACATTTTTTGGCCAGGCAGAGTATTTGAATAGTACTTTAAGAATCTGTTACTTCTGATGCATTTTGTCTGCGAACAGATGATATTCATAGGGATTGTTTCTACGTGCAGCATTCTGCAAAGCTGGTGTGATAGTCGAGTCTTGGTCCAAAAAGTTTGCAGTACCAACAATAAAGGAGACTGGCTCGTGACCACTACAGAGAAGTTATGCGGTATTAATAGCATCCATACTAATAGCATTAGGATACTGAACACATTCTAATGATTTACCAAAAATATGTATTTTTACAATAAACAAATAACATCTAAAAATAATTTAGGTCACAGGATAGTGAGTTGAAATTGACCTTCTCAGTCATAGTTACAGTATCATCAAATATACAGGGTGGGGGTGTTGTACTTGATTGTTCTTCACAACTTGACAATGTTAAAGTGAAATGGTATGAATGCATTGTACTGTTTATAGCCTGGCTGCCTGTGTTATGCAGTGGTGATAAACAAGGTGCGCGTGTTTGTTGTGCGCACATAAATTTGAATGCACAAATACACGTACATGTATTTTTGTCTTCTTGTTACCTTAATTGTGTATACTATTCCCACAATAGCTTTTTTTTGTGGTTGTGGGTTTTGGCATGTCATTACCAAGAAAGTAGGAGAAAATTTCGACCAGGTTTAAAGCTTTTTTTAAAATGGCCAGTGCATTTGTCACTGCTAGAGTAACTTATCAGTATGACCTTTTTTAACTCATTAGAAGCCATTCCTCTTCTGATTGGAGTGATACAAGCTGCAGATTCTAGAGCAAAGGAAAATGTCAATGCAACGGAAAACTGCATCTCTGCTGTTGGCAAGGTCCTGAGGTATCGGCCAGAATGCATTAATGTTAATGAGCTTCTCCCTCACTGGGTTTCATGGCTGCCACTCAATGAAGACAAAGAAGAGGCTGTACACACATTTAATTACCTATGTGATCTCATTGAAAGGTGAGTGCCATTTTGTAGTCCAATATTTGGTGCATCTTTTCTAATCCTAATCAAATATCTGTTGTTTTGTCTTTTAAAAAAGCAACAATCTTCTTGTTCTTGGACCTGAAAATGCAAACCTTCCCAAAATTTTCCACATCATTGCTGAGGGGGTTGCTAATGAATCCATCAAATTTGAAGATGATTGCAGCAAAAGATTGGCAAATGTCATCCGTCAAGTACAGGTGAGTGTTTAGTCAGCCATGGTAATTTATATAATTATACACTTCTGATAGCTGTTTAATTAATGTTTTGTTTCCAGGTTTCAGGTGGACTTTGGACACAGTGTATGTCAACCCTTAATGAAACACACCAGAAGGCCATTCAGGATCTTCTCAGCAGGGCATAACCACCCCTAAAAAATTACATTAATTAATGAACTGTAGAGTTACTTGAAAAAAGATGCCACCCCTTCCCGAATGGACATAGTATTCATAAAACTCCCCAACCAGAATGGGCCAGTCTTTACTCCCATTTCTGTGTAAGGTCTTATGGTCATATTAGAGAACAAAATAGTTCCAGTGCATGAGTTCAAGCTCCAACATCCAAAAGTTCTCAATCGCATTGTTCCAATTTAATGTATTCAAATAAGAATGTAAACTTTGCTTACATTTTTGACTGCCAATACTAATTTCCTGAAAGGGTGGTGGAGTGGTATTAGTCTTTGCAGCTGTAAAGATGTTTGATGTGATGGCAAAAACATGTCAGTGGTCCATGAAAATAAATAAGAGAGTGCATTATTGTGTAAATGTGTGTATGTTGAAGGCGTGCATGAACAAGGGTCATGGTGAAACTGAATCACTGTGTACTGAAGAGTTTCGGTTCAAATGAGTCATGTAGCTCGACTCGAGTGCCAAGTATCGATCAAATGACGAGAACAGAGCCACTTTATTTTTATTTTTATTTATTTATTTTTTTTTGTCATAAGAACCAAGAACTGAATTATTCAAGTCCCTAGGTGGATGAGAACCAAGGTACCTCTGTATATATGAGCCATTCCGTTGGATGGGTGCCATTTGCTTGTTGTAACGGGATAGTAAGATGAGATTGACATTCTCAGTCATAGTTACAATGTCATCAAATATAATGGAAAAAAATGAGAGAACTTGCTTTTGGTCTTCCCATGGTCTTCAGAAGATACAACTTCCTGTTGAAAATGTGACTTCTGGTATGTTTCCTAATATTTAGAAGTGGGAATACGTTCAGGTAACAGGACTGAGGGAAAACCTGCTGCCATGACTGAAAAATGTATTTTAAAGTAAAATATTATGGATTTCTTGTGAAAAAAATGTTTAGTGCATAGATGGAATATGGAGTGAGGCAACAATGCAAGAAAAAAAAAATTCTGAAGACTTCTAATTAATATATTTCATTGTAAATTCTTCAAACCCTTTCACTTTTTCACATTTTGTTGAGGCCTTTTATGGAACAAAAAAATCAAGTTTCCGCCCATTAATCTGCACTTGATACGCTAAGTATTTAGACCCTTTGCTTTGACTTTTGAAATGTCACACTGGGGGCCTTCCATCCTCTTTTGAGATGTTTCTACCCCTTGATTGGATTGACTTGTGATAAATTAAGTTGGATTAATATTGTGATTAAACTGGACATGATTTGGAAAGACACACGAGTCTATATAAGGTCTCACAGCTAACAATGCATATAAAAAAACAATATGAGGAGGAAAGAACTGCTTGTCGAGCGCAGGGACAGGATTGTGTGGATGCACAGATCTGGAAAAAACTACGAAAAATTGCTGCATTGAAAGTTCCCAAGAGCACAGTGAACTCCATAATTCTTAAATCGAAAAAGTTTGGAACAACCAGGACACTTCTAGAGCTGGCCACCCCACCAAACTAAGTATTCGGGGGAGAAGGTCCTTGGTCAGAGAGGTGATCAAGAACCCAAGGGTCACTCTGGCTGAGCTCCAAAGTTCCTGTGTGCAGTTGGGAGAAACATCTAGATCAACCATCAATGCAGCACTCCTCAGTAAAATGCACATCAAAGCTGCCTGGAGTTTGCTAAAAAGCACCTAAAGGATTCTGTGGTCTGATGAAACCAAGATTGAACTTCTTGGTTCAATCCTAAGCGTCATGTCTGGAGGAAACCAGGCACTGCTCATCTGCACACTACCATCTCTCCAGTGAAGCATGGTGGTGACAGCATCATACTGTGGGGGTGTTTTCAGCAGCTGGGACAAGGAGACTGGTCAGTGTCAAGGGAAGGCTGAAGGGAGAAACTTTCCATCCAACCTGATGGAGCTTGAGAGGCTCTGCAGAGAAGAATGACATCAAATCCCCAAATCCATGTGTTAACACTTATGGCACCATACCCAAAAGGATGTAATCAGGATGCTGTAATCACTACCAAAAGGTGCTTCAGCAAGACTTATTGAATTTGAAAACTATTTTGCTGTTTTTTAGATGATGTGAACGTGTGATTGATTGTTGTCTAATACTGATGTAATAAATAGTTTAGTTTTATTTTAGTTGTGTGATTTGTGCTTAAACAAATAATGCATAGAGAATTTTATTTGGTAACATTTATCAAATGAAAATTGCAACATTTACTTAATTATTGTTAGGAAAGTAAATTCCCAAACTAAGTAACTGAAAATGTCAAACAGAAAAAATATAAAATCTACTTTGTTTCATAAAACATGACAACTTATTTTCATGACTGCCTATGAAAAATTTACTGAATTAATTTAAATAAATGTAACTTTTAAGTTAAATATAATTAAGTACAATTTTGCTTAATATTCAGTGTTTCCTGTAAAAAAAAAAAAAATTTTCAGTTGGAGTCATGAAGCCCTCTCTGCTATGGGCTTTACATTACATTGTATTTTGCGATTTCAAGACATTTCATAAAGTTCTGAAGCAGTGCGGCAATAATTTTGGTATTGTAGCAGAAACACTTTTTAAATTTTTTTTTATTTATTTATTTTTTTATTGAAATGTTAATTTTTTTTTTTTTTTTTACCTAATACTGCCAAGTTATTATAGCAGTAAAATTTAAAGTACTAGTGCTCATTGTTACTAGGATTTTTTTTTCCAGTAAAACCTACAAGTTATTTTTTCAATATATTTATAAGCACATTGCAATTTAGCTATGAAGACTGTACAGTAGAGGTAAAACTGTGTAAGCCATCTGCATTAAAAAATGTCAGTTAGGTATCTGAAACGTGAAATAAGACTAAAAAGATATTTAAATACAGAACATTACCACACAATTGAAGTATTGGGACACTGGTAGCCTAGAGGGTAAGGTACTGGACTCTGGACCAGAAGGATTTGTGGGTTAAGGGACTTGCTCAAGGACCAAACAGTGGCAGCTGGGCAGAGGTGGGATTTGAACCCTGGACCTTCTGGACATTTATCCAATGACCGTCGAGTTTCGAGGCAACGGAAAAAAACTGCTCCATGCAGTAGAGGTGGGCGATACCGGGAATTTTGGTACCAATCCGATACCAAGTAAATGCAGGGCCAGTATTGCCAATACCGATACTTTAATATTTAAGCTTCATAGATCCAAAGGACCTAGGATAGAATTTCGCATTGTACGTGACAACAAAATACTTTCACAATCAGCATTTTTGTTTAGAGACAATGGAACAGTAACAAAACAAAGTTTGCCTTAACATTAAGAAAATAAATCTTTTTTGAGATAGAAGAGGAGAAACCACAATACAAAAATAAAATAAAAATTGTCAAATAGAATTGTTCTTAGGAAAAACAATAAAAAATAAGGAATTTTCTTCCTTCCACTGCAATTCTGTTTTTTCTTAAATAAACAGAGTGTAAAGAAATATCACTCAACACAACTTAAAACAAAATCTCCTGAGGCAGAGGGCTGACAAACCACAATACAGGAACATTAGCACACCACAACAAATACTGTAAACGGTTTCATACTTATTCTGTTTTCAAGTCAAACAATACAATAAAATAATACAAAGAATAATGAATTTCTTCCCTTCAGTGTACTTCTCTACATTTTTTCCTAAATAAAGAGTGTAAAAAAATATAACTTAAAGCTAATTAAAAAAAAATCTTCTGAGGTTAGAGAGCTGACAAACCACAATACAACAAAATTAACACACCACAATAAAATACTATAAACAGTTTCAAACTTGTTCTTTTTTTCCAAGTCGAACAATACAAGAGAATACTACAAAAAATAAGGAATTTCTTCCCTTCAGTGCACTTCTGGCTTTAAACAAAATAAAAACAATAAGTAACGGAGGAGAGTGCTGAGTGGGCGGGCCAGCCTGAGCCTACCTGATTGGCTGGTGCCGCTGAGCCACGTGACAGTGCAACAACAAAAGAGGAGGGGAGAGGGGACAGAGGGCAGACTTTGGTGAATCCGCCTGCGCAGCAGTCAGTGTGTGCGGGAGAGAAAAAAAGCTTGAGTATCGATCTTTTTACACGAGTATTGCTCAATATCAATACCAGCGTTGGTATCGATATTTGGATCGATCCGCTCACCTGTAGCATGCAGTCCCATTGAAGTGAACGGAGGCTCAGCTTCTGTGTGCAAATGCACTGACCACAGACCGTACAAGAAAACTTTCTTGAAATCTATGGCATTGACGCTACAGGAATGTATGGAAAGTTAACAAAATCCAGTCAGTCGATTTGCGATTCTGAGTCGATAGCTGATTCTGAGCGAACTCGTCTTCGTGATGAACCTGTTCTAACCCATTTGTAGGCAATGAAATGGTGACACAACTGTATATATATGACCATTTCATTCTGACATTTCAGGGGAATCTGAGCTTCCCTTGCAGTCTTCGAGAAATGGTGGCTGCTCATAAGTTCTATTCACTTATAAATGAAAAGATCACTCTAAGTCAGTTTGCTTATTAATCAAACTACAAATGATTGTCATGTTGATTAGACACTGATTAATTAAATTACACATGAACACATGAATAAACTCGACGAATCATTTATAAGTACTAACTTAAAAATATTGAGTCCTTGCTAAAGTGATTGTTTCCCTGTCAACAATGTTATTTATCACTAGTAAGACTAAACAGCATCAGAAAAGTTCCTGCTTAATATTAACTCATGTTTATGCCCATTTCTATTTCACTTGTTGTGTTGTTGTGCATTTTCTATTTTTTGCTCATATTGCTTTGAGTTTTCTGTCCTGACACATTAGCGTCTTACTTGTATACCCCCATGGTTACCCCTTCCGATGTTGATTAATAAAAAATTTAACATAGCTGTCTGGGAACAACCATTTTTTGTCACACTCTTGGCTTTCATATCCTTCTCAAAAGAGGTTTATAATCATTTCAATACTCTAACTGCAGACTAATTTGCAAATTTTTTTAGATCCATGATGATTTGTATTTTTTTTTTGGAAGTGCAAATTACAGGGTGATTCGGTATTTTATTCTCAACATTGATTGATTGCGTATATTTTCTTTACTTCATATAGAAAGAAATATGCCATGAATTACATTAATTAATTTAGTTAAATTTCTCATGCTTCATGAAGCCAGAACATTAAGTTGTAAAACCTAAAATTGTTTGCTGTCACATCTTTAAAAAAACCTGTGAGAACGAACTAACAGTATGGTTATATATACACACATACACTAACTGGCCACTTTATTGAGTACACCTTAGTAGTACCGGTTGGATGCCCTTACTAACGTAAAAATATTAAGAGTCCTTGCTAAAGTGATTGTTTCCCTGTCAACAATGTTATTTATCACTAATAAGACTAAACAGCATCAGAAAAGTTCCTGCTAATCAAAACAAATTAATCTAAAACTGCTTTTGGTGGTTCTAATGTTATTTGGGCCTGTGTGTGTGTGTGTGTGTGTGTGTGTGTGTGTGTGTGTGTGTGTGTGTGTGTGTGTGTGTGTGTGTGTGTGTGTGGTGTGTGTGTGTGTATGTGTATGTGTATATCTATCTATCTATAGATATATATATATATATATATATATATATATATATATATATATATATATAATTATACTATTATCGTTTAATTATATTATTATTTATTACACTAGGGGTCAGCCATGTTTTTCTCCGATACAATCTTTGCAGAATAATGAGGTTTGCCTGAACCAATATGACGTTGACGCACAATCCAGCGGCCAATGAGGCGTCTAGGTAGTCGCCCGCCTCCCCTCATGGACCAGCCCAAAACCCCACACCTGCGAGGTGACGTCGAACTACAAATCACTCTTCTTCTTGGTTTTTGTAAGTGACAGTCGAGTATACTTTGCTGTCCTTCCCGTTCCTTAACACAGTGAGAGTTGGTGTGGAGTTAGTGTGTTTCTGTGCACAGTTTCTGGGTTGTACAAATTGATAGCGGACAGCTCCATCGATTAACAGAGCGTAATTAAGAAGGACGGGTGGACGGTTGGACGGTTGAAGTTGCGCAACATCACAATATGGAAAGCCTCGTGTTTGTATTCTTATGTTTCCCCGTTGGTGAGTACAGTAATGGAGTAGGCTACAGTAAATCAGTTCGTGATGTTAAATATTTTAGGATACCGATAATGTGTTGATAAAGTCTTAATATATACTGTACATTTTTCTCCCAATGCACACTGTCTGTCTGTAGGCATATATACTGAAGTCAGATTGTTCTGGCCAGTTCGTGTAGCCTATACACCAGCTTTCATGTTTCTTTTAGTTTTCGTTTGCCTTTTGTATCCCTGACTTCTTACAGATCTTTACCAAGCATTAACTCATGTTTATACCCATTTCTATTTCATTTGTTGTGTTGTGCATTTTCTATTTTTTTGCTCATATTGCTTTGAGTTTCTGTCCTGACACATTGCCCCTTCCAATATTGTTTATTGAAAATTTGCTGACTGGGAATTTTTTGTCACACTGGCTTTCCTATCCTTCTCGAAAGAGTTTTGTAATCATTTCAATACTCTAACTGCAGACTAATTTGCATTTTTTAGATCCATGATGTATTTTTTTTTGGGAAGTGCAAATTACAGAGTGATTCTGTATTTTATTTTCAACATTGATTGATTGCTTATATTTTCTTTACTTCATATAGAAAGAAATATGCCATTAATTAATTTAGTTAAATTTCTCATGCTTCTTGAAGCCAGGACATTCAGTTGTAAAAACAAAAATTGTTTGGTGTCTCATCTTAAAAAAACCTGTGAGAACGACCTAAAAGTATGGCTATACATACACTAACTGTCCATTTTATTGAGTACACCTTAGAAGCACCGGTTGGACGCTCTTGACTTCAGAACTGCCTTAACTGGTACTGGAATCTCTGTTTGACTGAGATCTGGTGACAGTGGAAGCTATTTGAGTACAGTGAACTCACTGTCATGGTCAAGCAACCAGTTTGAGATGATCTGAGCTTTGTGACATGAAGTGTTCTGCTGCTGGAAATAGCCATCAGAAGATGGTATACTGTGGTCATGAAGGGATAAACAAGGTCAGAAACAATACTCCTGTAGGTTGTGGCGTTTAAACAATCCTCGATTGGTAATTATCCTGTCTAGCCTCAACAACCATACCATGTTCAAATTCTCTTAAATCTCCTTTCTTCCCCATTATGATACTCAGATTGAACTTCTCTTGAAGTCGTCTTGACCATGTCTATGAGCCTATTGGATTGAGTTGCTGTCATGAATAGATATTTGTGTTAACAAGCAGTTGAACAGGTGTACCTAATAAAGTGTCCAGTGGTTGTATGCACTCCTGGGCATAACAAATGGACCAAACCTCTAACTGCAAAATATTGAACTTTTAATTGTCTCAGCAGCAAATAATAGGTCTGCAAATGATCAAGAATTAAACAAATAGATAAAGTCACTTTGTATGGAATAAACTTTCCCTTTGATGTTTCATTTGAATGTTTAAGCCTTGTGGGTAACTTGTGGACAGCTTTTAGCAATAAAAACCTTTTCCACTCAAAGACAGTGGCTTTAAATAGTTGGAGTAGTTGAGATTCCCAGTTAGTTTGTATTTAATGTGAGACAAAATGTTTTTATTTTTTATTTTTTTTTTATAGTTTTTAAATCCGTACTGAAAACCTAAACATGAACCTGATTTATCTCAAGTCACTACTTGGTGGTCTTCGCAGTGTGTGCAGGAGCATTGTCTTATTGAAAAATAATGTTTGTTTTTCCTATTTAGAAAACAACTTTTCAGTTGTGGGAAGCAAGGCTTTCTGCAACATTTTCCTGTAATCCAAAGCATTCATTTACCTTTCAAAGTGAAGCAGCTAAACCAGTACCAGCAGATAACAAGGCTCCCCACATATCACACCACTACCTCCATTCATAATGGTAGTAGAGATGCTTTAAGAGATTGCAAGTGTGTGTTTACATGCGCATAATAATCTGATAATTGGTATTCTGCAGTCATGTGATTATGCAAGTGATCATGTGAGCAGCATACTCCGAACTAGAAATGGGATTAAGAAATCTGAAGAGCTGGATTTTAGATCAGTAATCAGATTTCTCAGTTCATGAATATCCTTGCTCTGTTTTAATCGGTTTTCTCAGACTGTGCATGCATGTAACCCGATTGAGTGTAGAGCTGTCGTGGAAATGGCTGTCTGGTTATTCCAAGAGTCAAACCAAGTCAAGTCAGATTTATTTATATAGCACCTTTTTACAATTGAGCATTGTCTCAAAGCAACTTTATAATTTTAGATTGTCTTCTAATATCTATGGCCAATCCCAAATTGAGCAAGCCTAGGGCGACAGTGGCAAGGAAAAACTCCCTTGTTATGAGTGTGTTATGAGGAAGAAACCTTGGGACGACCAAGACTCAAAAAGGGACCCGACTACCTTGGGTGGCGTAGGTGATAAATATAAGAATGAATGTAATCTATCTAAACAAGTAAGTCTTATAGTGATAGTTCAAATAAAATATGTACATCGGCATTATGTAGTCCGATACACAGAGTTGTAGAGGGTTGGAGGTGCTGACGGAAACAACTTGTGTGGAGATGAAGCAGATGAACATCTTACTGTGTGTGCCATGTTTATGAATAACTGAGCCTAGTGGCAGCATGTACAGAGACAATAAAAGCAGGCCAAGCACTGTCCCCTGAGGCACGCCATACTTCTCTTTTGAGAGCTTAGAATAGAGTAGAATATTTACATAAACTGGTACCAGTCGATCAAGTAGGATTTAAACCAGTAAAGTGCCAATCTCTTAACACCTGCAGTATTTTCTAGTCTGTTTAGTAAACATTGTGATCTATGCTGTCAAATGCTGCATTTAAATCTAACAGAACAAGAAACGAAACACATCCATTATCTGAGGACATTAGTAAACTATTATTTTAATAAAATTTATTAAATTAATAAACTATCTGAAGTGACAAATAACACTGAAACTGAGCGGCAAAGTAAAGCAGCATGAGAGCTGTAGAGAACGAATGGCAGAAGGCTAGAATAGCCACAAGCTAAAGGTGAGCTAGCGCTAAGCTAATGCTACTGCTAAGCTAATGTTAAGCTAATAGTTCAGTGAGCAAGATGGGTACCGGCTAGAAGCGGAGACTATCTGGCGTTGTCTGGGCGATCGATCGGCATATTAGTAGATGAACGACAGATGATGAGATGATGTTCAGATGTGGAGTGGGTGGAGGAGTGAAGGATGACGGCCAACCGATCACTGTGGAAACAAACACACACAAGCACGCCACTCATGGAAAACAAAAACAAAGCTAGCAACAGAAGGGACCGCCACCTCGGGTTCCAGGTCCAGGAAGAGGGGAGGTTGGTACCCCAGGGATGGGGAGAGGCCCGTGGCAGATTTGGTGTGAGTGTGTTGTGGGTGCCCATGCTAGCTGGGAGTTCCACTTATTCGGGTTCTTAGCTGTCAGGCAGCGCAGAGTGGCCTCGATCTCCTGGTTAGCCCGCTCAGGCTGCCTGTTCGACTGTGGGTGGAATCCAGAGGTGAGGCTTACCTTGGCCCCAAGGGCCTGACAGAAGGCTCTCCACACCTGGGAGACGAACTGTGGACCCCTGTTGGACACTATGTCAAGGGGGATGCCGTGGACCTTAAACACCCGGTCAAACAGGAATGTGGCTATCTCTGAAGCTTTGGGGAGTTTAGGTAGGGCAAGGAGACGCACTGCCTTGGAGAAGCGGTCCATGACAGTAAGGATGATGGTGTTATCGTCCGACTCGGGGAGCCCAGTGATAAAGTCAGCCGAGATGTAGGACCATGGCCGTCCAGGTGTGGGCAGAGGCTGGAGGAGGCCTGTTGGGGGCTGATGAGACGCCTTCTTGCGAGCACAGGTGGAGCAGGCGGCGACAAACTCCCGAGCATCCGCATCCAGGGATGGCCACCAGAAGTGGTGCCGGAGGAGTCCTAGGGTGCTGTGGTAGCCTGGGTGGGCGGCAAAGCTGGAGTCGTGGGCCCATTGTAAGGCTACGGTGTGGGCCGAAGCGGGCACGAAGAGATGGTTGGGGGTTCGCCTCCGGGGTCTGGTTCCGTCCCGTGCCTCCTGGATGGCGTGCTGGACCTCCCAGGTGAGACGAGCGACGAGGCGATCGGGTGGTAAGATGGCCTCAACTGGCTCTTTGAGGTCGTCGGTGGTGAACTGGTGGGACAGTTCGGTTTTACGTTCTGGGATCCGGGACGGTAGGTAAGGGTGAAATTGAATCGCCCGTAGAACAGGGCCCACCTGGCTTGTCGAGAGTTAAGACGTTTGGCCGACTGGATCTAAGCCAGGTTGCGATGGTCGGTCCAAATAACAAAGGGCTGTTCCGCGCCCTCTAGCCAGTGCCGCCATTCCTTCAGGGCCAGTTTTACCGCCAGGAGCTCATGATTGCCCACATTGTAATTGTGCTCCGCCGGTGAGAGATGCCTGGAGAAGAAGGCACAGGGGTGCAGGCGGTTGTCCGGGGCTACGCATTGTGAGAGGATGGCCCCCACGCTGGAGTCAGAGGCGTCAACCTCCACGATGCACTGCCAACTAGGGTCCAGCTGGGCGAGGACCGGGGTGGTAGTGAATAACTTCTTCAGCCGGAGGAAGGCCTGATGGGCTTTTTGAAGGGGGTCTTCGTGGAGGTGAGCTGGGTGAGTGGGGCCGCGACCTTACTGTAGTCCCGGATGATGCGGTCCCCCTCACCCAGCTCACCTCCACGAAGACCCCCTTTAAATGGACCGCCGAAGCCCATAAGGCCCATCAGGCCTAGAAATTAGCGAAACCCAGGAAGCGCTGTAATTCCTAAGGAAGTGTCAACAAATAAGGAAACGTTACGAAAACGAAGAGGGAGCAGGGCGAACCCTAACAAACACGTTGATGAAGCTGATCAGTGCGAAGAGTACAGTATTAGTAATTGGGGTAAAAGATTCTAGTCTTGATTTACAGCTAATTAAAGAGATATCTAGTGCTGCATCTGGAAGGTTGCTGAATAGTGTGGTGATGTGATGAGCATCTTATCATTAAAGAAAAGTATTAAATCATTGCTGTTAAAATTAAGCAGAACATGAGATTCACTTTCTGTAAGGTTTTTAGTTAATCTGGAGACTGTATTAAAGAGAAATCCTGGATTATTCTTATTTTTCCTCTATGATTGAGGAAAAATATGCAGCTTTAGATTTAGTGAGGGCATGCTTATACTCTGCCATGCTGTCCCTCCAAGCAATCTTAAATACCTCCGAGTTACTATGTCGCCACTTGCGCTCTAGGCGCCGCGTTGTTTGCTTTAAGGTATGAGTGTGGTCATTATACTGTAGTGCTAGCCTTTTTTCGCTAATGCATTTGACCCTGGCAGGAGCAATCGTATGCAGGGTTGAGCGAAACACGCATTCGAATTGGTCAGTTGCACGTTCAAGATGATTGGGCTCCGTAGGTGTATTAAATTTTAAATCTGGTAGGTTTTTAATAAACGCAGTTGGAGAAGCAGATGTGATTGTGCGCTTGGTGTGATAACGAGGCAGAAGGATTTTATTTATTAGAGGTAGCAAAAAAACTAAGAGATGGTGATCAGAAATCCCACTTTGTGGGAAAACATCAAGGTTATCTATATTGATACCAAATGTTAATATTAGATCTAAAGTATGGGTGTCAAACTCATTTTCACCGAGGGTCATATCTGCATTATAGTTGCCCTCAAAGGGCCAGTTGTAACTATAAGACAGTAAATGTAACTAAATGTAATGTAAAGTAAATGTTACTACTCCTTAACATATTGTTAAATAACTGTTTTTTGTATTATATATAAATATACGATTGTTAAAGTAAACACAGTGAATACATTGCTGCACAAACAGAGTAGCACATGTAATTCACTCAAAATAAAAAAAATAGGAGTCGTATATTGATGTATATAAGCCATTAACAGAACCAAATGTGATTCAGGGGCAAAGAAAGAGAAGTCAAAAATGTCGAGGTATATTAATCTCTTTGATGACTGATTCGGCCTCATAACACTAAAAACATTACGGTTTTTCCCCTTGAAGCACAAAGATGTATTCGCTTTGCCATCTTTCCTGAAACTGCCTTCCATCTCTATCAATTTTTCTTTTCCTGGATGGAAATTTTTGGATCATTTGTACCACTTGTTGGGATAAACCACTGTCGTTAAATGCTGATGTGGATACACTGCCATCCAGTGGTGAGATGCCGTCACTTTGCGGGTAACGTAATCGATATAATCCGTAATTGGTAATGCAATGTGTTGTGGGAAATGTATTTTATGGTGAATATACGCTTTAAAGTAGCATAGACTCATTTGACATACACATTTTAAGCTCTCACGGGCCACATAATATGACTTGGCGGGCCACATTTGGCCCGCGGGCCTTGAGTTTGACACACATGATCTAAAGTATGATTACAGCGGTGGGTTGGTTGCATCACATTCTGAGTGATACCCATGAATTCTAAAATAGACTTAAAAGCAGTTTTAAGTGGATCTTGCTCGTTGAAAATGTGAATATAAAAATCACCTACAATTAAAACCTTATCTGTTGAAAATACTAAGCAGGAAAAAAGGTATCAAATTCCTGAAGAAATTCTGAATAGGGACCAGGAGGGTGGTAAATAGTAATAAGCTGAAAAGAGTGTGGTTTTGACTTCCGTAATGATGGATCAGTCACATTAAGAATCAGTATTTCAAAAGAATTAGTCTTCTAATGGGATTTAGTTGTAACACCTAGCTCTTTGTCAAAAATTGTGGCTATGCCTCCCCCCGAACAATAGGACGAGGGCGAGGATGACTGCATGACTATCCAGGAGGTGAGGCTTCATTTAAGGCCAAATATTCATCCGGTCTAATCCAAGTTTCAGTGAGACAGAGAACGTGTAAGCGTTTATCAGTGATAATTTCATTTACAATTACTGCTTTGTTTGTAAGTGATCTAATGTTAAGTAATTCTAGCTTTAGTCTAAGGTTGTTATTTCATGGGAGCTATCTGTGTTTATACTAATGAGGTTATTAAAACCGACTTTTTGAGAGCGTTTACGTTTAGGACAGATGAAGGTAATAGAGTTCTGGGTGACGGTGCATGGCTACCAGCAGACAGTTGACTTTCTGCTGCCTGACCCCTGCTCTGGATAGTCAGCCCCTAACCAATCCGGCCATAAGACTATGGGCAATGTTGCAGGAGATGAGAGCAGCACCCTCCCAAGTGGGATGGACACCGTACCATCCTAAAAGGCCAGGCTTACCAATTATCATTTAATTAATTATACTTTTAATTAAGTTGTAAGTTACCAATTAAGCAGTTCAGCGACCATAACCTGCTGTAGGCTTGGTCACCTCGCCGCATTGGGATGGGGCCAGTGCACACTACTGCATCAGACATCGCCTTTGCAACTTTAACCAGCTCTACAAAATTAGCCTTAGTAACCTCTGACTGGCGAAGGCGTATATCATTCGCTTCTACATCAAGCTCACTAAGGCTTGCTTCAGTGTCCGGCACTCTGGCTCCCAGGATACATGCCTACAAGCCTAGCTGCTGGTGTCCCTAAAGGGGTAGCTAGTTTCACGTGTCATAAAATAGTCACCTATGACCAGAGCTCTTTCAACAGGCTACTCAGTGGGTGCATCACTGAGGAGGGTAAACCTGTTGGACACATGAACAGGTAAGGAGTGGTGCTCTCGTGGGCTAGCCTTACGACTACATTGCCGAACCATCCCCAACTTGCCCTGCTGTGAGGGCTCTGCCAGAGTGGGGCACTAACTACACCTGTGGCATCTAGATCTGCTAAGCTAGAAGCTGAGTTAGCCTTCTCTAATGTCTGGATGTGTGCCTCTAAAACTACAGTTTTTTTCGTCAGACTAGCTACAAGCCTACATCTATCACAAATGAAATTTAAACTAATGACGGAGGAAGAATAGCTGAACATGCCACACTCGGCACAGGGAACAAGCGCAGCAGAAGCCATGTTAATACAATTAATTAATTAAAGGTACTTAGCTTCGAGTGGTGTTGAGACGTGCCGATTGAAGATATGGTTCAGCCGATGCTACGCTGCAGCCGATGGTCTAATGCGCTTCTTAATTAAAGCATTGAGGGAAAGTAATACAAAAAGTCACAAAAACTAAGTCCCAGAAAAAAGGTGGGAAAAAGCTGCAAAAAGTTCTTAAAAAAAAAAAACACTACAGCAAAATATGAAGCTGAAATGACGTGAGTCTTGTAATTAGCTAATGGCTAATTATTACAAACACAGTATGCCGGAAATAAAAAGGAAACGATTAAGAGATTGTAAAAGGACTGTATATATGACAAAAATGCGATCGGGAATTAAAACAGTAAAACTGCTAACAGCTATAAACAGCCTGCACAATATGCCAAATCAGAGCGATTGAGTCAGGGTTGCCAGATCTTCACAACCCTCGCATCGATAGTGAGATTTCTTGCCATAGAGCTGGTTGTTTGTTCTGTTGCAGGATCTGGCAATGCTGGAATGAAATGCAGCATACATGAAATTGCTATCAAACACTTTTCGGGAGACTCTGAATTTATATATGGTTATCACTGAGTTATCAAAGATGACTCTAGTCTCTGAAGGTGTGTTGGGACAGTTTACCTGGGATATGACAAGATCTTGACAAGTCAGTTTTACTCTGGTTTAGCTTCAAATGATGAGCTGACATTCACGATAAGATGGTCTCCAGACATACACAGATAAGTGTGGAGCCAAGCACAGCTGTTGGAGGGAAGAGGATGAGCTGAGTGTCATCAGCATAACAGTGATAGGAGAAGCTGTGAGAGGTTATGACTTTACTAAGAAAGTGGGTGTGGCGAGAGAAAAAAAGAGGTCCCAGAACTTAGTCTTGTGGATTGAGCTCTGGGATGCTAAAGCATTTAACACTTTGTAATGTTGCCATTCCTTAAAAGATGTTTTCACACTGATACCAAGTGATGAAGTGTATTGGGTGTTATCTTGTCCCTTTCTTGCAAATGTGTCTTAAGGTGTGCAAAAGTACACAGTCTTTGTCGCATTTTTGTTTCAAAATGCTCCACACTTACTTTAAAAGGGACAGGTAAGGACTGGAGACAGGGGAGTCCAGTACCCATACCCTCTTCTTCCACAGCCATGCCTTTGTAATGTGTACAGCATTTGGTTTTGCCTCGTCTTATTTGAAACTGCATGGACTTCGGTTGGCTTTGCACCCTTGCTCTTTGTGCACTGACATTCCTCAAGATTCCTTGAATTGTTTAATGACATTATGCACTGTATAGGAAGAAATATGTAAGTCCCTTCCAATCTTTCTTCGAGGACTAATATTTTTAAACATTTTCATTATTTTTCTTACGCATTTCTTGACAAACTGGAGATCTTTTGCCCATCTTTGCTCCTCAACAACTCAGCCTTTTGTGGATACTGCTTTTGTACCAAATAATTGTTTGCATCAAATCATGATTTCATGATTTCATCACCTGTTGATATCACCTGTTTGAAATCAAATCATTATTTAGTTTTCTTACCTCAGTACTGAACTAAATTGCCCTGTCCCAACTTTTTTGGGATGTGTTGCAGACCAGAAGTTTAGGAATGTATGTATATTAACAAATTAAATGAATTTGATGCGTCTTGGATTCATGTAGGTTAACACTTTAAAACTAGAGGTGCATTTCCTGAAGAAAATGAGTGTGATTGAGTGTGAGTGTGATTGCCACTCTGCAATGGCCGACCCTTAGTGTACCTCATGGATCCAAAGGTAATTAGGTTACCACAGGGTGCCCCCGGGTCCAGGCCTGCCGAATTTTGTTGCTGTAGGTCGAAAACTGACTGAGTTACAGTCATTGGCCCACCCAGGGTCCATAGAGGCCCCATGGGCATGACATATCGCCTCAGATTGCACCCGGGATCAAGCTTGCCGAATTTCGTGGCCGTAGGTCGAAAACTGACTGAGTTACAGTCTTTGGCCCACCCAGGGGCCCCAGTGCCCACCCAGGGTCTACAGGGGCCCAATGGGCATCACATATCACCTCAGATTGCACCTGGGACCAAGCTTGCTGAATTTCGTGGCACTACGTCAAAAACTGACTGAGTTATGATTCGTTAACTTTTGGACCACTCATTTCCTATCGGGCCCGACCGGAGGGCCCTATACAAGCACACCATTCCCGACCAGACCCAACGCAATGGCACTGGAACGGGGTCGATATTTCGAAAGCTGCGGCAGTTGAAATCCGGACAAAAACGTGTATTAATAATAATAATAAGAAGAAGAAAAACTAGAGAGGTGCATTTCCTGAAGAAAATGCGAGGGTGGTTGCCACTCTGCAATGGCCCCACGAGCAGCACATATCACCTCAGATTGCACCCGGGACCACGTCTGTCGAATTTCGTGGCCGTAGATCGAAAACTGACTGAGTTCCAGTCATTGGCCCATCCAGGGGCCCCAGTGCCCACCCGGGGTCCTCATGGGCCTCATGGGCATGACATATCGCCTCAGATTGCACCCGGGATCAACCTTGCCGAATTTCGTGGCCGTAGGTCGAAAACTGACTGAGTTACAGTCATTGGCCCATCCAGGGGCCCCAGTGCCCACCCGGGGTCTACAGGGGCCCAATGGGCATCACATATCACCTCAGATTGCACCCAGGACCAAGCTTGCCGAATTTTGTAGCCGTAGGTCGAAAACTGACTG
>JAJAGP010001358.1:130746-201674 GCA_025084515.1 Ancistrus triradiatus
TCATCAGTATCAAAACAATAAAAGACTTGAAATATTTCAGTTGGTGTGCAATGAATCTAAAATATATGAAAGTTTAATTTTTATCATTACATTACGGAAAAGAATTAACTTTATCACAATATGCAATTTTTTTTAGAAGGACCAGTATACTTTATGTTTATAAATTGCGAGAATGTTTTCCAAAAATTTTACACAAAGGCTAAATGTACCTAAATCCAGCCATATGGTTTGTTGTGTGAGAGTCATACTAAAGATATCTGACCTGCTTACTTTCTAATTCTTGTTCTCAGTTTTCTTCTCTTTACTTAAATTGTGTGTGTGTGTGTGTGTGTGTGTGTGTGTGTGAGAGTGTGAGAGAGAAATTTTTAACAAGTATATTCACAATTTATGGTGTGTTGCTTCAAAACGTAGTTATGTTTATTTTTATAAAGACTTTGTGTGTCAAATGAAATGAACCATTTTACACTGATCAGCCAAAACATTAAAACCATGCATAGACAAATATTGTAGATTATGCCTGGCTAGTATCATAGGACCCAAGGCAGGAAAACCCTAGACAGGGCACCAATCCATCATAGGACTCATGCACACATTCACACACTAGGGACACTTTAGAGACACCAATTAATCTAACATGCATATCTTTGCACTGTGGGAGTAAACTGGTACCCGGGGTAAACCCACACAGACATGGGGAGAACATGCAAACTTCACACAGTAAGGACCCAAATTGCTCCATCTGGGATTAAACCCAGGACGTTCTGGCTGTGAGGTGACAGTGCTACCCACCAAGCCATTGCACTGTCCCTTCTTACAACAGTACATGTTAAAATCTGGGATATATTAGACGGTAAGTGAACAGTCGGTTCTCGTACTCAATGTATTGATGTGGGAGAAATATTCAGGAGTAATGACCTGAGCAGCTTTAAAAAGGGACAAACCGTTATGGTCAGACAACTGTATTAAGCATCTCCTAAAAAACAAGGCTTGTGGGGTGCAGCTGGTCAGCAGTGGTGAGTAGCTACTTGACAGTAATTTGAGGATTGACAAACCACCAAACTGAGATAGGGTGTAGGTGCCCAAGGCTTACTGATGCAAAAAGCTGCAGTCAGATCTGATATAGACAGAAATAGAAGACCGAATAGACAGAAGAGTTACTGTGGTAGAAGCCACAGAAATGCTGCTTACAGGAGCTTGCACAGTGCACAGTCCCAGACTGGTCAGAGGGCTCACAATGCTAACCCCACTGTTAAAGGTGCCTACAGTGTGCATGCGAGTGTCAGAACTGGAGTGGATTAAACAAGTTCGTGGAAGACTGTTGTCTGGTGTTATGAATCTCATTTCCCATCCCATAGATGGTTTGTTTTTGTGCATCCTTTTCCTGGCCAAGTGATGGCACCAGGCTGATGCTCTGGATATGGGCATTCATGTGGGCCCATGTTAATTTACCATTACAAACCAGATGGTTTTAATGTTTAATTTGCATTTTCCATAGTGTCTGAGCTTTTTCTAATTTGGGGTTGTAATGTGAAGCTTTTAATTGTAGCAGTTTTAGCAATCAAAAGAAATACAATATATACAGTGGCGCTTGAAAGTTTTTGAACCCTTTAGAATTTTCTATATTTCTGCATAAATATTACCGAAAAAATCATCCTAAAAGTAGATAAAGAGAACCCAGTTAAACAAATGAGAGAAAAATATTATACTTGGTCATTTATTTATTGAGGAACATTGGCTAATGTTAATGTTCACCAGTCCACCATCAGAAGAACTCTGAACAACATTGGTGTGCATGGCAGGGCTGCAAGGAGAAAGCCACTGCTCTCCAAAAAGGATGGAGGAGACCAAAACAGAACTTTTTGATTTAAAAGAAAAGCGTTATGTTTGGAGAAAGGAAAACGCTGCATTCCAGCATAAGAACCTTATCCCATCTGTGAAACATGGTGGTGGTAGTATCATGCTTTGGGCCTGTTTTGCTGCATCTGGGCCAGGACGGCTTGCCATCATTGATGACTTACCCCAATGACTTCTGAATTATATCAGAGAATTTTAAAGGAAAATGTCAGGACATCTGTCCATGAACTGAATCTCAAGAGAAGGTGGGTCATGCAGCAAGACAACGACCCTAAGCACACAAGCTGTTCTACCAAAGAATGGTTAGAGAAGAATAAAGTTCATGTTTTGGAATGGCCAAGTCAAAGTCCTGACCTTAATCCAATGGAAATGTTGTGGAAGGACCTGAAGCGAGCAGCTAATGTGAGGAAACCCACCAACATCCCAGAGCTGAAGCTGTTCTGTACGGAGGAATGGGCTAAAATTCCTCCAAGCGGGTGTGCAGGACTGATCAACAGCTACAGGAAACGTTTAGCTGCAGTTATTGCTGCACAGGGGGTCACACCAGATACTGAAAGCAAAGGTTCACATACTTTTGCCACTTACTACTATGTATATTGGATAATTTTCCTCAATAAATAAATGACCAAGTATAATATTTTTGTCTTCTCATTTGTTTAACTGGGTTCTCTTTATCTACTTTTAGGACTTGTGTGAAAATCTGATGATGTTTTAGGTCATATTTATGCAGAAATATAGAAAATTCTAAAGGGTTCACAAACTTTCAAGCACCACTGTAGACAAAAGTTTGTGGATGGCCATAAAGATTCAAGAGTTTTATTGTCATATGCACAGTGTAAAACAGGTGTTACAGCTTACAATGAAATTCTTACTCTTACTGCAAGCCAGCCAAGTACTCAAAGTTGGCAAACCATTTATCTCTGGACAGCAGGGCAGAAAGCTGATGAACTGTCTTGTTGGAAGCAGATATTTATAAATGTCATATTGAGAGGTACTGGGGTATTCAGTAAAACCCACTTTACTGCCACTGTTTGTTTATACTTATGTTATGAATGTGCTACAGGTGAGTGTTGCTGAATGAGCAGAGCTCAATAAATAGATGGGGTGTCCACAAACTTTTGTCTGTGTAATATATGGGTACTATTTATTCAGAGCTCTTCAAATCATGTTTTTGTCATGGTTGGAAGAATCCTTTATTTCTGTTCTGAATGTCTTTTAAGAAAATCTTAACATTATACTAAAACATTAGGATTCCATAGAATGATTTTGCAGACCAAACAAAAGTACAAATATAACACATGAAACATAACACATAAAATAACATTTTTGAAAAGCAAGTTTAAAACACACCAGTGACTTTAACAACATACAACTTAATGCACATGTTTATTTATTTTGGACAAATTTGTCATTTCTTGTGTAAGATGCTTACAGGCTTAATAACGTCATCCAAATATTTATTAAGTGTACTAGTACTATATATTTTTTAAGATCATTCACAAAATAGTACACCCATAAGCTAGAATGTCTTGAACGGTTTTCCTCTTTTGTTTAATTGCAGTGATTCCTAATACACTGGTTGTAGTTCCTGAAACACTGGTTCCTTCAGTCTATGAGGGCAGATTTATCAATCTGCGGTGCAACATTTCCCATGATGTAATTGAGGGAGTTTACTTGTCAGTAACCTGGACTGTTAAAAAAGGTTCACTGGAAAAGGATCTACTTACTTTTGGCCCTGATTTGGGTGTTACTGTTGGTAGTAATTTCACCCAACGCTATGTTGATGGGGTAATGCATTTGCACCTGGACATCAGAGGTTCCTATAACCTCGTACTCTCCGGAGCGGTGCCTGCAGATCAAGGGATGTACAAGTGTATTGCCAGAGAGTGGACTAGAGAGCAGGGCTCCTGGAATAGGATACAGGAAAAGACGGAGGTCATCGGTGAAGTGGCTGTTATCCCAACAGGTGAGGATAGATTACAGAAAATTCTTTATTTTGTTTTTTAATTTTTTTATGTATTTACCTATTGAAATTAGGGCTTTTCTTAAGACAGGGGTCTTAAAGATTACAATAAATTATAAAAGGCAATAAAAATCTGGCTTTTAACTCTGGACACTGCGGCTGCAATTAGCTGATCACATCCACAGCCAATCAACGCTGCGGATCCACTAGCAGAGGCAGGAGTTATAGTTTAAGTCCATCATTTGTGTGTGTCTGAAATTTTTTTCATTTAAGAAATTATTGTGAATTTCCATAAATTAAAAATGTGGTGGCATTAGGGATGCTGTGCAGATGGTAGTGTTCCATGTATGTTTTCAGCTGCATCTCTGAGGCATTTGCATGTCATTTGCATGCAGTTTTCTTGTGAAAATACCCTTTATATGTACATTACAGTAGCATAAAAAGACTGTGACTACAGTAATGTCCGGTCAGTGTCCATTTTGGTCAATGTCCTGTTTCACAAAACGCAATGCAAACGTTAAATGGTGCATACCTGTATTTAGATGTTATAGTATTGCATGAAGGTGCCAGATGCTAGCCCACCACCGTGGTGACTTGTGTTCTAATAATACAAATGTAGGATTGGTTGTGCCTTAGTGAAGGGAGGGGGAGGTGGTGTGCTGCACCAAAACCCCTGCTGATGCAGTGAGATGTGCTGCTCCTATGCTCAGCCTTTCAACTGACTAAATGCAATAGAGTAGCATTTTGTTGGACCAGATCTTGTAAACTGAATAACTGATGATAAAAAATTATTACTAATATATAACTATTACACATTACCTCATGCTTTGTAATGCCTTATAATACAAGTGAGAAAAACTGATGTTGTGGTATATGGCAGAATTATATGCTTAAAACAGTGATTATGAATTTTTTTTTAACTACTTGTTTAATTGGTATATTAACTCAATTCCATCTTCGTTATGTGATTTCAGCTGAATACTTCAATGTGCAAGTTCTGAATAGTACTACTATTGACACAGGAGACAATCTGAACCTCACGTGCTTGGTTTCTGCAGATGACCTTTCTCTCCTACATCTTGAGGTTACATGGCTCCTAAATGAAACACAGGTCCTTATCCATCTCGGTAAAGATGGAGTAGAGACAAAAGCCTCAAATGTATTCACTATGAGCAAGGTTGGAGAGGGCCGTTTCAGACTGGAAATGTGCAGAGTTGAGCAATCTGATGTGGGGCTCTACTCATGCAGGGTTAAAGCCTGGTTACAACATGGAAGGGGGAAACTGTATAATGCAGCAGAGAAGACATCGGCTCCTGTACAGGTGATAATCAACTCGAAAGGTAAGTAAACTGTTAATCAGCAAAATATCTGTCTAAACTCATAGATAAATTTATTGAATATGTAAATACAAACCAAACACATTCCAAAAAAATATTGCTGACTGCAAAATGTATTGCAATGTTTGATGCCTTTACCTACATCAGGGTTTTAATTGGATTGCGTTCTTGGGCTGTACACTATTTGTGCTAGCATGAGTTATGTCTACTAAGAAGAATAAGAAGTAAATCCAAATTCTGTAAAATCCAAATGATGACACAGTTCCATGGTCCCAGGTGTTTGATCCTTTAAACATGTAATTGGTGAATTGGCTATCCCAATTTTTCGACTGACTGACTGACTGACTGACTGACTGACACTCGCTCAGCATTCATTGGTCAGACAAAATAAATTCTACCTCACATATCAACTGGGTCACAATAATTTCCTTTGGGTAATTAAATGTTGAAATTCACTTCAATGTTTCATAATAATAATAATAATAATAATAACAGTAATAACAATTGTTTTTATTTTTAATATTAGCAGTACAAGGAGGAGTAGTAGTGTTCTACTTAAAGCATGGTGATTTTAAAGACAAGTCAGTGGATTACTTTGAAAGAAGCAGGGTTGAAGAACACAATAAGATTCAGGTTTTAAAGTCTCCAGCTTCAGTTAATATTGCTGCAATAGCATTATATTTTGTTGCAAATTGTATTGACTGGGAAAAGAAGCAGTTTGACACAATCTATTCGTCCAGCAACTAAATACATATGCCTCATATGTTTGAGGAAACACTGAAAAGTGCCGATGCCAGGAACTGCCAGTCTGCTGTCCAGGAAGCAGGCTTTATCTCAGATGTTGCCTTATTTCACTCCCTCCTTATCCTGCCCCTAACTGAAACTTGGATTACTCCAGCTGCTCTGTCTTCTGCCATTTTCTTCTCCCACTCACCACGGACGTTTGGAAGAAGTGGTGGCACAGGTTTGCTTTTATCCAAGAAGTGGATTTTTACACCTTGGAGTGTCATTATTCGAATTCCATGCTGTCACCATTACATTCCCCATTAACCTGCATATCATTGTTGTCTACTGGCCAACTGGCCCTCTAGGTGACTTTATCAAAGAACTGGATGGTCTTCTGAGTTTCCTCCCTTCAGACGAGTCTCCACTGATCCTGCTTGGTGACTTCAATCTCGTCTGACAAGCTCCTGTGTTCCCGTCTCCCAGTGTCTTTCCTCTCTTGTTGTCTTTCAACCTGTCCTTTAACACCTCTCAGACCACCACTTTGTTTCCTTCTCTCTTGCTGTCCCTTTGCTTTGTGTACCCAACCCTATATATATAATTCAACCCCTCACAACCTCCTCTCCCTCTGTCCTGCCTCACTGTCTTCCAGTGTTCAAACTACTTTACCACGACAGGACTCTCTTTCTGCTCTTCCACTAGAATCTGCCACCAGTACATTTATCTCTTCTCTCTCTTCAGCTGTTGAACTTTTATGCCATCTCTCCTCCAGCACGAGACAATCTTCTCGTCCTGCACCCTGGCTGTCAGATGTGCCACGTGGGTCTCAAAGAGAGCTTAGATCTGCTGAGAGAAAATGGAACAAAGACCAAGCTTGATGCAGATCTTAAGACAAACAAGATCTGCCAGTCCTTTGCACCTGCCACTATCCCCAGTGCAAACGTGCAACCACTCAACACTTAACCATTTTTTCTCATCTTTCATTGATGAGGTATTTCAACTTCTCTCATCCAGCAATCCTACCACATGTAAAATAGGTCCCATCCCATCAACAGTCCTACAAAAGATTGCTCAAGACCTTCTTCCCTTTATCTCCATCATTATCAATAACTTCATGATGTCTGGTCATGTTCCTTCTGCCTTCAAGAGTGCAAGAGTCATCTTGAAGAAACCTACTCTCGATGTCTCAAACATCAAGAACAATAGACCAGTATCACTTCTGTCTTTCCTCTCAAAAATACTTGAACGTGCTGCCTATAACCAGTTGTCAACCTTTTTTATACAAAATGACCTACATGACCACAGCTCACTCCACAGAAACTGCCCTGGTGGCCGTTTCTGAGAAACATCAAGCTGCCAGAGCAACCAGACTTTCATTGGTTTTGATCCTTCTTGACATCTTGGCTGCTTTTGAAATAGTTGACTACGATATTCTTCTTTCCGTCCTCTCCAGTCTTGGAATCACAGCCTCAGCCTGGCAATGGCTTGCTTCCTACCTGGAAAGACGATCTTATCAGGTGTCAAGGAGAGGCTTCGCATCTGATGCTCTTACAACTGGAGTTCCACAAGGCTAAGTTCTGGAAACTCTTCTTTTCTCTCTCTACACCTGTTCTCTTGGTGAAATCATAACCTCACATGGCTTCTACTATCACTGTTATGCTGATGACACACAGCTCATCCTTTCTTTCCCTCCAACAGATGTGCAGGTCTCCACACGTATCTCAGCATGTTTGGAGAGCATCTCATCATGGATCCCATCATTTGAAGCTTAACCATAGCAAACTGAACTGCTTTTCATTCCTGGAGATGGGTCCCCTTATCAAGATCTTGCCGTCTCCCAGGTGGACTCCTCAATCAGACCTTCTGAGAATGCAAGAAATCTTGGAGTCATCTTTGATAACCAGCTGAGCTTCTCTACTCGTATTGCTAAAACCCAGTCATGCAGCTACCTCCTCTACAATATCAGGAGAATTCGACCCTTCCTCTCCAGGGAAGCCACCCAGGTGCTTGTCCAGTCTCTTGTTGTACCAAACCTAGATTACTGCAGTGCTCTTCTGGCAAGTCTTCCAATGCGTACAATCAGACCCCTGCAACTGATTCAGAAAGCAGTGGCTCATCTGGTTTTCAGTCTACCCAAGTTTTCTCATGTCACCCCACTACTGCGTTCACGTCACTGGCTCCATGAAGCCAAAAATGGAACAGCACTATCTTACCTAGAGCCTCTAATCAAACCCAGCTCTGTACCTCTTATCCTCAGAGACACAAGCTTGGCTGGACTGGACCCTCCACGTAAGATTAAAGGCAGACAAGCATCAAGTCCTGGCACACAGGTAGTGGAAGGAACTTCCACTAGAGTCTCTTTCTGTCTTCAAGCGGTGATTAAAGACTTGCCTCTTCACCGAGCACTTAAGTGAAGACTGAAAATGAAACTACATTTTAAAAAACGCTTTGTTTGTGTATTTTGTTGATTTACCTACATCAGATCCTAGCAGGTTCTGGTTGGATTGTGTTCTTGGGCTGTTGCTTATTACTACTCTCGATAAGTGCATCTGCTAAATGCTGTAACTGTAAATGTTGCCACCTTCAGTGCATCAAATAAGGGACACCCAATTGCCATTCACCCACAAACCCTCCAACTCTACCCAACACCACCACCAGCCACTACAAATTCTTATTTCAGGGGTATCCAAACCTTTTTTCAAAGGGGGCCAGATTGGACCATATCAAAATACATAAGGGTTGATGGCTCTTTCCAGAAATATTATTCATAATTTATTCCAAACATTGTATTAAAAGTATGAAAAAATACAAACTTACAGAACAATTAATACTTTTTTACTACTGAAATTCATTTTCAGCAACAATTTCAGTAACTGCAGCAGAATGTCAAAAGAGTGAAAAATAGCATAATTTCCTGCTGATTTGTTTTGGTTAATTAACACTTTATACAAGTGTCTTCTGCTATTATTCATGTAGACTATATTTTTAACTCAGTTGCTATGCATTACCAAATCTATGGAACTTAATTTCTTAAGTCACTTAACCAACTCAATACATTACAAAAATTACAAAATGCCATTGTGTTCAAACCAGCTACAGCTTATCTACAGGGGTGGTGTTGCACCCTCGACTTCAGTCATTCAATCACCTGTCTAACTAGTATAACAAGTCATAAAACATTACTTAACAACAACAACACCAAAAACAGTGGGGCAAAAAAGTATTTAGTCGGTCACAGATTGTGCAAGTTCTCCGACTTAGAAAGATGAGAGTTTTGTAATTTTCATCACAGGTACACTTCAACTATGAGAGACAAAATGAGAAAAAGAAATCCAGGAAATCAAATATCATGTGGTCAGGTGAAACTGAAATAGAACTTTTTGGTAAAAACTCAACTCACCATGTTTGGAGAAAGAAGAATACTGAGTTGCGCAATACCTACTGTGACGCATGGGGGTGGAAACCTCATGCTTTGGGACTGTTTTTCTGCATAGTAGAGGTGGGCGAATTGATCCAAATATCGATAATACCAACGCTATATTGACATTTGAGCAATACTCGTGTAAAAAGGTCGATATTCAAATTTTTTCCTCTCCCGCTCTCACTGACTGCTACGTCCGCGGATTCACCAATGTCTGCTCTCTGTAAGACCAAGTTTTGTTTCAAATCAAGTCAAGTCAGATCTATTTATATAGCGCTTTTTACAATGGAACATTGTCTCAAAGCAACTTTACAAGTTTTGATTATCTACTAATAACTACCTCCAATCCCAAATTGAGCAAGCCTAGGGCGACAGTGGCAAGGAAAAACTCCCTGAGTGTTATAGGAAGAAACTTTGGGAGGACCAAGACTCAAAAAGGGAAGCAACCTCCTTGGGCGGTGTAGATGATAAGTCTAAGAGCGAAACTAAAGTCATGGAGTCAAAGTTCGAATAAAATGCGAAATATGCACATCGGCATTAAGTGGCCCGGGTATGATGGGGCTGGAGCTGATGACGGAAGCAGCTTGAGTGGAGCTGCAGCGGATGAACATCATGTGTGGGGCTGGAACTGGTACCGGAAAACAGCTCGGAGAGAAAACAGAAAATGTAATTAGTTATTGATTAAGAGCACAGTGTCTATTAACAATCACTGATGCCATGTGTAGCATGAGACCCCGGCAGCATTAGCTATAGCAGCATAGCTAGAAAGAGGAGAACTGGTAGGAAACACAGCCAAGAGGGATCACATGAGACATTGGCAACCCCACGGGAGGCAGAAGACAGCAACCCAACGTCTCTGATCACCATAAGACTCTTTGGCTATGAAACCCCCCAGCTCTGCCCTTATTCTAAGGCAAGGATACACGATGAGTCCAAGATCACGAGGACCGAAGCCCAGTTCAGCCAAACGCGCCCACTCGACACTCCCGGCTAGCGGACAAGGCAGGCAGGCCAGACATGACTCCAGACTCCGGCCCCAGTGACCCAAGCCATGCATCCTGGTCTAAATCCAGTCAAAAGCCTGCGCAAATAGGTAATGTCTTTATCCTAGGCTTAAAACTTTGGAGAGTGTCTGAGTCTCGAACGAAAGTGGGAAGTTTTATTCCATAGTTGGGGGGCCATGTATGAGAAAGCCTTTCCCCCCTGCTATGACTTTTGTATAATTCTAGGAACTAAAAGAAGTCCTGTACCCTGCGAACGAAGTAGACGAGTTGGATTGTAAAACTCTAAGAGTTCACCACAGATAATGTGGGGCCAGGCCATGTAGAGCTTTATAAGTTATAAGAAGTATTTTTGTAATCAATGCGGAACTTGACTGGTAACCAGTGCAGTGATGATAGAACAGGAGTGATATGATCAAATTTTCTAGTTCGAGTTAGCACTCGGGCGGCTGCATTCTGAACTAACTGAAGTTTATTTTATAGATTTATAGAGCATCCAGTAAGTAAGAGGGCGTTACAGTAATCCAAACTTGAGGTTATAAAGTTTAGCGCAAGTTTATTACGTAATTGAAAGAAATCAATTCGAGTGGTGCTGCTATGTGCACATCCAAGGAGAGATCTGAATCAATGTGACCCCTAAGTTTTTTTACAGACGGACTGGGCAATACTGGACAGCCATCTAGATTTAGGATAGATGTAGCCAACCTGTCTCTCACAGCCTTGGGTCCCACTAATAGAACCTCAGTTTTATCTGAGTTAAGTAAGAGAAAATTAAATAACATCCAATCTTTTATTTCCTTTACACAGTCCTCAATTTTGTTGATTGTAAGGCTGTCATTAGGTTTGACTGATATGTACAGCGCTGTGTGTCATCTTGCATAGCAGTGGAAACTAATGCCATGTTTACGAATAACTGAGCCTAGTGGCAGCATGTACAGAGAGAATGAAGTGGCCAAGCACTGATCCCTGAGGGTAAAACTGGTACGGTCAGGTCAGTTAAAGTAGGATTTAGACTAAAAAAGTGGCTGATCCCTTAATACCTACAGTATTTTTCTTGTCTGTTTAGTAAAACATCATGATCTGTAGTGTCATATGCTGCACTTAAAATCTAACCAGAACAAGAAAAGAACACATCCCTTATCTGAGGACATAGCAAGTCATTTAGTACCCCAATTAATGCTGTTTCAGTACTGTGATGGGGCCTGAAGCCAGACTGAAATGTTTTTCATAAATTTCATTCCTTTTGGAGGTAAACTGCAGAGCTGCTGATAGACGGCTTTTCTAAGTTTTTGGACAGAAACGGTAGATTTGAAATTGGTCTATAATTAGATATCACACAAGGTCAAGATTTTCTTTTTTAATCAGTGGTTTGATAACGGCAGACTTAAAAGGATTTGGACACATAACCAAAGGTAAGGGATGAATTTAAAATAACTAACACTGGCTCTATAATACTAGGTATTACTTTGTTTGAGTAAACGTGTAGGATTGATCTAATAAACATGTTGATGACTTAGACGAGCTGATCAGTGCGGATCAGTTCAGTATTAGTAATTGGGGTAAAAGATTCTAATCTTTATTTACAGCTCATTAAACAAATGTCTTCTAGTGCTGCATCTGGAAGGTGGCTGAACAGTTTGGTGATGTGATGAGCATTGAGTTTTATGCCTAATGTTTTCTATCTTATCATTAAAGAAAGTCATGAAATCATTACTGTTAAAATTACACAGAACGGGAGAATCACTTTCTGTGGGTTTTTTTGTTAATTTGGAGACTGTATTAAAGAGAAATCTTGGATTATTCTTATTTTTCTCTATGATTGAAGAGAAGTATGCAGCTTTAGCTTTAGTGCGGGCATGCTTATACTCTGCCATGCTGTCCCTCCAAGCAATCTTGAACACCTCCAATTTACTATGTCTCCACTTGCGCTCTAGATGCCGTGTTCTTTGCTTTAAGGTACGGGTGTGGTCATTATACCATGGTGCCAGCCTTTTTTCCCGAATACGATTGACCCTAGCAGGAGCAGTCGTGTCCAGGGTTGAGCGAAGTACACATTATAATTGGTCATTTGCACACTCAATATGATTGATAGGTGTATTAAATTTCAAGTCTGGTAGGTTTTTAATAAACGCAACTGGAGTAGCAGATGTGATAGTGCGCTTGGTGTGATAACGAGGCAGAAGGATTTTAGTTATTAGAGATAGCTCAAATACTAAAAGGTAGTGATGTGAAATCGAATCACTTTGCGGGAAAACATCAATGTTGTCTATATTGATACCAAATGTTAATATTAGATCTATCAGCTTGTTTAAAGCCAGATGTCCACTTAAGGGAAGAAATTCCTTATTTTTTGTATTATTTTATTGTATTGTTCGACTTGAAAAACAGAATGAGTTTGAAACTGTTTACCGTATTTGTTGTGGTGTGTTAATTTTGTTGTATTGTGATTTGTCAACCCTCTACCTCAGGAGATTTTGTTTTAAGTTGTGTTGAGGGATATTTTTTACACTTTGTTTATTTAGAAAAAAACAGAATTGCACTGGAAGGAAGAAAATTACTTATTTTGTATTGTTTTTCCTAAGAACAATTCTATTAAAAAAAGAAACAAAAAGAACTAGAAAATAATTTTAGTGAGGGGAGAACTTTTATTTTATTTTTGTATTGTGGTTTCTCCTTTTCTACTGCAAAAAAGATTTATTTTCCAAATGTTAAGGCAAACTTTGTTTTGTTACTGTTCCATTGTTTCTAAACAAAAAAAATGTTGATTGTGATTATAAAGTATTTTGTTGTCACGTACAATGTTTGGCAAAAATCTATCCTAGGTCTTTTGGATCTATGAAGCTTAAATATTAAAAAGTATTGGTATCACAATTGATATTGGCGATACTGGCCCTGCATTTACTTGGTATTGGATCGATAACAAAATTCCCTCTGTCTCCCACCTCTACTGCAGAGGGGACAGGACGACTGAACGGGGCTATGTATCGTGAGATTTGATGCCAAAACCTCCTTCCATCAGTGAGAGCATTGAAGATGGAACGTGGCTGATTCTTCCAGCATGACAGACTTACAGGAAACGTTTGACCTCTGTCATTGCCAACAAATGTTATGTTACAAAGTATTGAGCTGAACCAAATTTATTGACCAAATACTTATTTTCCACCATAATTAACAATAAAATTCTTTATAAATCCTACAATGTGATTTCCTGGATTTTTGTTCTCATTTTGTCTCTCATAGTTGAAGTGTACCTATGATGAAAATTACAGACCTCTTTTATCTTTCTCATCTTTAGTTACAATGCCAAACAGGACACTTTATAAATAGAGAGAGAGAAAAGTAAAGAAACAAAAGGGATACCTCAAAGCTACATTTATTACAAACTTACTGTATTATTATTATTTAGTAATCTGAAAAACGTTAAGCGTTAAGTTCTTGCACTGATTTGCCGAGTCAGATTCTTGCCCACACGCTATATATTTGGCTGAATATTAATGTTTCTAATTTTTTTGGTTACCATTTTAGAAATCAAATGCATAACTACCAGTTCCTTCTTTGATAAACTATCATTGTTTTTAAGATTTCATAAATTAAACTTGTTTGAATATATATTGCAGTATTTCATGTGAGGTTGCTGATTTTTGAGTTTAAACAACTAATTATTTAATAACAACGATTTATGATTTTAATGTCAAAACTTCGGGGCGGCTCAGTGGGTAGCACTGTTGCTTCAGTGGTCTGGGTTCTTTCTGTGTGGAGTTTGCATATCTTTCCCATGTGGCAGGGCTTTACTCCGGGTTTTCTGGTTTCCTACCAAAGTCTAAAGATGTGTGTTAGGCCAATTGGTGTCTCTAAAGTGTCCCTAGTGTGTGAGTGTATGTACCCTATGATTGTCTTTGCCCTGCACCCTGTGCTGCCAGCTGGGCACCGGCTTTCGCGCAACCCTGATGAGGATTGCGTCAATGAGTGAATAATTGTCTAAACTTTCCAATAAAGTTTATGCTAATCAATATAAAAAAGGTGATTCCTTCTACAATATCCCTATAGGCCAATATTAAATTTGTTACAAATTAAAATGTGTTAAATCCTTTCAAGTAAGTGAATACAGTGTTTAGGAAACCGTGTATTTGTTGGTTGTATCCATTTGCAGCATGGGAAAGGTGTGCAGGGATGTCCATTACATGAAGAGGGATTTCAACAAAGCCAGGTCAGAACCATCTAATAATAGATGCAGATAAATTCCACTGCTTTTACAGAATTTTTTAAAAGCTTGAACCGAATCAGTGCTTTACATTAGAGTTGAATCCTAAAAGTAGAAAAATCTTACTTAAATACAGTAAAACCCAAAAAGTTGAAAACATGAATAAAAAATGCAGCATGTCTTAGATTTACTTTGACTTTTGTTTTATTTCAGACAGTGTGGACCCAAGATATTTCATGTTTTGTCTGGGCAATTGCATTTAATTTGTTAATGTACATCCATTCCTGCATTTCAGCCCTGTAAGACATTCCAAAAAAGTTGGAATGAGGGCAATTCAGGGCTAGTAATGAGGGGAAAAAACAAATAACTAAATGATGTGATTTCAAAAAGTGATTTTATAGTTATGATTTGATACAAAAGCATTACTCATGATATTCATGAGTCTTTGAGGAGCAAAGCTGTGCAGAGGTCCTCCAGTTTGTCAACAAATGTAAAAATTATTCACATATAAATAGGGGTATTTCTTTAGCATTCTTTAGCTTGCATGGGATATGGGAGCAGAAGACCCACCAGAGCAACTCTGTTGACACCACGATACCAGACACAGTGCCTCACCTGGGCTTATGAGGTTACTAATTGGATCGTAGAAGACTGACATGTGGCATGGCCCGAGGAGTCATGGTACCAAATGTTTTGGGCTGATGGTAGGGTTCATGTGCGGTGTAGACCCCTTAAAGCCATGGACTCCAGGTATGCATTCATGTTAATAAAATATAAAAACTTGTATCTACCATGCTGATATGTACTTCATGGTAGGGGTTTGTGTGTGGCACAGGCCCCATGAAGGTATTTTGTTACAACCGAATCCAAGCAATTACGGACCTTGCTCAAGGACCCAACAGTGGCAGCTTGACAAAGGTGGGATGTGACCCCTGAACCTTCTGGTCCATGGTCCAGTACCTTAAACACTAGGCTACCACAGTTATGTTCATTTTAACCCTCTGTTCCATTATGTTGTCCTGAGGGTTTGCCATGGTTTTACTTGCATACTACAGAGCTTTTGTGTTTTTAAGTTTAGGTGTTTTAATGATTTGACCTTTTAGCATGTTTACTGTTCTATTTATGGATTTTACTTTGATCTGCTGTTATGTGTCTGTTCTGACCTCTGCTACAGATGCCAATCTGTTGTTATCTGCCTCAGTAAACACATTAAGACACACTTAGTATGCCTCTAACACCCAAAAGGTTACATAGCCAGTTAACTTGTTCAAAACTTACATCCTTAATGTAGTTCAGAAACAAGCAGCTAGGCAGTTTAGATCTTTTTTTCTCCAGCTATACCCATGCAGCCATCTTGTGAATATAAATGAATAAAAATTACATCTGTGTTGTTTCTCCTCCATCATGTAATATCATGTAATATATGTTTTATGTCAGTGTTTTGTCATTGTCATTAGGCTTATATGTTTTGAGAATTATGCCAAACCATGTTTTCTTGTTTTCTTAGATCCAACCTTCACGGTTTCTCTGGACTCTTCAGTTATAGCACAATACGTAGGAGATCCGACCGAACTTGTGTGTCAAGTATCCAACCTCTCTCACGTCTGGGGTAAACAATTAGGTGTTTCATGGTTCTACTCCGCTAACTCAGCTGGTAATGAAGAGGTTGCCACTGATGTAATCGCATCGATGAATGAAAATGGGGCTGTCATTCCCAGTGAGAAATATAGGAGCCGCATTATTGCTGGCCATATTGTGGTAACCAGAATGAAACCAGCTGCCTTTAAACTTCGCCTGCTTCATACTACAAACATAGATGCAGGTCAATATGCTTGCAGTGTGTCAACATGGATACTTACTCATCATGGAAACTGGAAAAAGTCATCAGAATATCAAGCTAATCCAGTCAACTTGGCTTTAAAACGTAAGTACTAATCTTGATATTCAATTTGCATATAATATTTATTTAGATAATTAAAATAAGAAAAAAACTCTGGTTATCTCCAAGAAAAAGATGGCATGGTTTTTACAGATCGGGGGTGAGAACATACTCCAAGTGAAGGAGTTCACATATCTCTGGGTCTTGTTCACGAGTGATAGGAAGAGGGATTGCGAGATTGACTGTGGGTTAATTGAAGTGTTGGCAGTAATGTGGTTCAACTTCCAGGAATAAAGGGAAGTTAAGATTAAAGTCAAAGTTAGATTTATTGTACAGCACTTTTTTTTTTTTTTTTTTTTTTACAATGGAGCATTGTCTCAAAGTAGTTTTACAATTTTATATTATCTTCTATTTTCTTAGCCCAATACCAAATTGAGCAAATTTACCGATCAGTCCATGTCCATACTCTCACATATAATCATAGCTTTGGTAAGTCCAAAAGAACGAGACTGTGGATACAAGTGCCAGAAATTAGCTTTCTCTGGCAGGTTGCTGCTCAGTTCTCTTCGTCGTCAGGTGAGGAGCTTGCTGATCTGGAAGGAGCACAGAGTAGAATTGTGTTGAGAGGAGCAAGTTGAGGTGGTTCAAGCATGTGTTAAGGATGACTCCTGGACGCCTCCTGCTGGAGGTATATACTGGAGGCTCCAGGGTAGGCCCAGGACCCACTGCAGGGATTATATCTCACAGCTGGTCTGGGAGCAGCTGGAGATCCCCCAGGAGAAGCTGGTACAGTTGGGGGGACAGAGATGTTTCGGCTTTTCTGCTCACCCTGCGGCCATTGCAATCCTGAAATGGATAAGCAGAAAAGGAGATGAGATGAGTTCTGGATGTGCGGAGTATGTTGTAGAGGAAGTTTAATTTTCGAATTCTACAATTTTTTTTTGGCCTGAGACAAAAACAGAAATCTCATTTATGTTGAAATTATTCTGCAGACTATAGTGATGTACTGCTTAGGTTTTCAGCAACAATTGGTGGTGCTCTACTTAAAGGCACAGTTTCCAAAAAGCTGTAACTACAAATGTAGTTCCATATTCCTTCATTATATCATGCAGCCTGAACAAGTTTGCTTATTTGCCAGCAATATGATGACGTGCAGAAGGGTATTATTATTATTTTTTAATGGATCTTCAAGTGGTTTTGTTGTTTTTTGGATTGAGGACGACAATAGAAGACTTACAAGGTGACATTTTTTGAAGATAAATTCTGTACATTTTGTTGTTTTACAGTACAGAGATGAACTTAAACATTGTGCGATTTTGTTCTGCAGTAGGGTGCAACGATTAATCAACTTAGTTGGCTGAAATTGATTACCGAATTAATTGGCAACTATTTTAATAGTCGAACAGTCAGTGGCATCATCACACACTCGCGCTTCAGCTAGGAATGTTTTGACATTACTGGTTTGTGGAGAGTTAACAAAAGAGTGATGCCAGCCTCAAAAACAAAATCAGTGAAGTGCAGGAGAATTTCATGCACAAATCAGCCAAAAAGCTTGTCAGGTGTACTATTTGTAAATCCAACCTTAGTTGAATTGGAGCACATCCTCCATGTTGGAGTATTCTAAGAGCAAACATGTTGGTTCACTCAGTGAAGATGATTCATCTCGCCAAGTTAGTTGTACTAGCTAGCTAGGTGGCTAATGTTAAAAGCCATCCTACTTCACAATATGAGCTGTAACATTTTCTGTTTCGAAACTCATGTTCTCTTGAATCATTAATGACTGGGTGACTGGAGACGCAAGCTTTCAATGGTCTCAACTGAGGATAGTTGGTCAGAAAATGAGCATGAATTAAAGCAATAGTAAGGGAACTTGGTATGGGATAGCCTTTCCTTTTGATTTTCTTAAATATTGCAGACAGCTTTTTAGAGAAAGAAAAGTCTGTTGTTGTAGTCAACGGCTGACAAGTGAATGAAAAATGAGGGTTTTTTTTTTTAAATGTGAGACCAGATATTCTCTATAGGCTTCCAAACGTTGACCAGGCCAAAACATGAGCGTGATGGATTGTTCTTAAGCCACTTTGGGCCGTGCAGTGTGAGCAGGATCACTGTCTTTTCAGTTGTGGAAATGATGCCTTTCTGCAGTATTTTTCCCACTCCAAAGCATTAATTGACTTTTCACAGTAAAGCAACTCACCACTACCAGCAGCTGAAAAGGCTTCCCAGACCACGACACGTACCTCTACTTCTATGCTTAATGTAGTAGAGATGTATTCACTGTTATATTTCTCACCAGGGGCCTCATTTACAAATGGGGCATACGCCAAAATGTGGTTCTGAAATGTGCGTACGCAACATCTCAGGCAGAACCCGGTTTCTTGGTGGCTAAATGGAGAATTTTGGAGAGAGCAGGAACTGGCGACACTCAGTGGTAAAATTAAGATTTGCAGCCAAATGAGGGTGAAGATATGGGCATTACTCAACCACTTACAATTAGACTCGGTTGATTTCTTTGCATCAATTTTTAGGTCTGATCATGTTTTATTCTGCAACAGTGTGGCTTCTGGAATTAACGCTGCATGTTGCCACCCAACAAACTTGCGTTTGTTGGTGCTATCACTAACTATGTTGCCAACAACACATTTTTTCTTGCCTCGATCTCTGAAACCAGATATTCCACCTCTCCTTCTGTAAATTTTCTCTTTTTTGCCTATTTGTCCCTCCATTGTCACCACTATCTCAATCAGAAATGAATAGGACACGCTCTATTACAGTATTCATGAGGTAATTTGCATGGACCATACTTGGATATGTGTGGGTGGTAAGGAGGTGGAACATGAGGCTCGTTCATCTACGCACATTTTGAAGAAGATAGTGATTTATAAAGAGGAAAAAGCGTACTGGTGTAGCATACTCAAGGTTGTACTGATCTCGAGTTTTTGTACGCACACCATTTCATGTTTTTGTGTGTACGCACACTTTCACTCCAGAACCCACGCAGAGGCCCCTGATCTTTGAAGATGCCTTTCTCAGAATGCAACTAAAATCATGATTCATCAGTCCACACAACTCAGCTGAACCACTGTGAATCAAACAATCCATTTCCTCCAGGAATTTAATTCGGTCCTTGATGTTGTTTGTAGTCAGTAATGCCTTTTTAACATCTAGACACAATGCATACATTAGACGACCTTGAAAGAGTTTTGTAGAAGAAGATCATCTATGTGGCTTCTGACAGCAACCCCTGCATGATATATTTTGCTTTTTTGGAGCAGATTTTCTCACTTGTTTACCTTGAGACTGAGTATCGTAGATTTCTACCTGTAGATTTCTGCCACTCCTGGTGGTACAGGTCTCAGGAGTGCATTTTTAGTTTTTGCTAAATTGACCATTGGTTTGTTGCTAGGAGTGTTAAAAGATTAATATTTTGCAATTTTAGGTTTATTCCATTGTTTTGCCCATAAGTGTTTTAGACTTACCTACCTGGCTGACAGACTTTGTAGGTGAACAATAATTTATTCATTTTTTTTTTATACCAGCCACACCAATTCATTGGAGTAAGGCAAGAGCCTTGACTTGACCATTCCAAAACATTAACGATAGTCTTCTTTAATCATTTAAATGACTTCTCTTAAAAACGTAAAAAAATAGAACTTTTTGGTTTGATGAATGTGGGACTGTGGTGGCCTAGCAGTTAAGATACTGGACTATAAACCAGAAGGTCCAGTGTTCAAATCCAACCTCTGCCAAGTTTCCACTGTTGGGTCCTTGAGCAAGACAGTTGCGTGGATTGTAAGACTGTATCAATTGTAAGTTGCTCTGGATAAGGGCGTCTGCTAAGTGAGAAAAAACACTGCATTCCATCATAAGAGTCTTATCCTGTCTGTGGTAGTAATATCGTGGTGTGGGCCTGTTTTACTGCATCTGGGCCAGGACAGCTTGCCACAATGATGGAAGAATGAATTCAGAATTATACCTTTAAATTCCAAAAGGAAAAACATTAGGACCTCTGTCTGTGAACTGAATCTCAAGGGAATGTGGGTCAACAGCAACTCAGCAACCATAGGCACACAAGTCTTTCTACTCTACAATGGGATGCAAGTTTATTCGCTACATTAGCTACTGAAAGAATAATGACAGTGGACTATTATTGTTATTCTTTCAGCTTAATGACCCAACTTGTACTAGTTCACCTTCATGCTTACAGCTTCTGTCTCTCCTCCAGGTCCTGGCATCAGTGTAGTAGCTTACCACATCAGACAAGCATCTTCCATTGGCTCCACCTTTGAAATGAACTGTCGGGCTAGACTCAAGGACTCACGGGAGGATATAGCACTCTCTGTAGTGATATTGGTCCAGTATGATGCAGGTGCAGCCACCCACAAACTTGCTTCTCTCAGCCCTGAACTGGTTCTCAAGTTAGAAAACAGCCGTGGATCCAGCCAACAGGATAGCATAAGTCTGGTGAAGACTGGAAAAGAAGAGTTTAAGTTCCGGATCCAGGGCGTACAGGTGACAGATCGCGGGTTCTACTTTTGTGAAGTTTCGGCTTGGACTAGGCAGAACAGGAGTAACTGGGAGGAGATGGTGAAAAGTGAATCAAATAAGGTTCAGATCACCTTTGAGCATACAAGTAAGGAGTTTAATGTTTACTATGGTATTAGTTTGACAAACCAATGATTATGCTACTTCAAAATGAGCTATAATGCTGTAATAATTATTTAATGCATGTGACATGTTTTGCTGATGTGTTGAAATGGTATTAGACTAATATTAAAGTATCAGTTGTTGTGATAGAAAGTTACATTATATGCTTTAAAAAAAGATGTACCAAATTTCAATATTTGTAAGTTGGCTACATTATTGATTAATTTTGCATTTAGATATTTTGCTGTTTGCAATGCCATCTGCCAATATCATAGCAACACTGAGTATATTTACAATCTTTAGTGTTTTGAATTTAGAGATGCATAGTTACCCATTTTACACTGTGCTCCATTAATCTCCAAACTAATAACATTTTGTTAGATTTGTTCTGAAGCAAGCACTGTGTTATGCATTGAGATTTTCTGAATAGACAAATAATTGAAATACAAAACACTTAATATTCAGTAGTATTGACCAGATGATATGATGTATTGCTTAGCAGCTTTGTTGTTGTTGCAGTTTTAATTCCAAAACCATCATTTCAAATTTTGGGGATTATGTTCTTTGTTGCTTCACGTCGTCACAACATAATGTAAACACCAGTTTTAGAATGTTATGCCTGCTCTTTACATTGCAGAACATATAGGGTATATAGGGTAGCCTAAATGAGCCCTGAGCTGTCCATATCCTAGTCCATATCTCCAAGTGGCCACAGGCAACATCTTTATTCAATGAACAGTTGGAGTTAAAACCCTAACAGACGTGTCATTCACACTGCATGTCTCCGAGTCTTGTGAAGTCCTTCTGAGGTCTTTTAGACACATTCATATCTCTTCCATGAGTGAGCAAATTCTGTCTTCTTTTTGAGAGGATAATTTAGAAGAAATATGCAATCGAATAAGCTTTCAGTATAGCATTTGCATGGAATCCACACCTACATGAAGTGGGCACCTGAAATTTTATCATTAACCACTACCAAACGTAATAATATCCCATGAACTGGTCATTCCATGAATAATAACTTTACAGCCACTGATTTAATGTTATCACCCCCAGTTCTACAGTTTCACCACTTCAGGATTTATAGTTGGAATCACACCCTGACACAGTCTGTGCTAGTCTCCATCTCTACAGTTGAGGTTACTGAAAGTTGCAGCTGTGGCAATAATGTAGTGACAGACCAGGGTGACTGAGGGTAAACTGCTGCCTCCTGGTTATGTGCATGAAAATCCTAACCGAGTTGTTCTCAAATCCAACTTCTCTGCATCATCAGAGCTCCAAACATCTGTTGTAATGCAAATGTTTAAAAACAGAAATACACATTCAGCAGAAACCGCACTCTGAATTTTGAATTTTCCCAGGCAGGTGATACATAGCATACGCAGGACACTCTCACACTCGGATGAGAAAGTCGGCAGTGCATATGATGGGAGTGATGACCGTTGGGAAATGTAGTGAGGAAAAGCCGTGGTTGTGCAGTGGTTGTGCAATAACTGTACATTATCCAGTAATTTACATGAGATATTAAATGTTATTAGAAAATAAGCTTTATGTTAAAATATGACTTTGCCCAATTGTAGTTCAATGTAAGTGTTTTGAACATGTTTAATACATACGCACTACAGTACTCTCCAGCACTCGGCACTGCATAACATAGGGAGTCACATGACTTATTGGCTAGGTCAAGATCCCAGGATGAGTTTTTGTTTGTGAAAAGCAATTAAACCATTCACTACTGAAATGCTCTTAGCAAGTTAAATAAGTTTTTTTTTTGCCCAAATAAAGATAGTAATCATTAATCTCTATTTTTATGTTCTATTTAGAACCCTCATTTGAACTGTCCATCAATTTAGACACCACAAGTGTTTACCCTTGGGAAACAGTTAAGTTGGAGTGTATTATAAGTGTATCAGGAACATCTCCCAACATAGGTAAGTGTGCATAATTTGTGAGATAAATTTGATCATAATTTTGTGTGCTGTAAGATTGTATCTGTTGTAAGTTGCTCCAGATAAGCGTGTCTAAATGACTAATTGAAAATGAGCAATCTATTTAGTGTTAAGCAGTCAAATTAGTGTACGTTAGTATAGTGTACCTTAACAGTTAAGCCATCTATTTTGTTATACACACTGATCAGAATCAGCAAAATACATACAATCCCAAATCAGTAAAAGTTCAGACAGTTTGGAAAATGCATATAAAACACACAGTGTTTCTTACATTTGCTTTGACTTTTATTTAATTGCAGACAATATGAAACTAATATATTTCACGCTTTGTCTGGCCATCTTCATTTAATTTGTTTATGAACATCCATTCCTGCATTTCACGCTTGCAACACATTCCAGAAATTAGGGATGGTAAAGCATTTAACACTTTGTAATGTTGCCATTCTTTTTTCATTAAACACATGTTGGATCAGAGAACACAAATTGATTTAGTGTTTCAGGTGTTATTTTGTTCCATTCTTCCTGCAAACACGTCTTAATATGTTCCACAGTACGGGGTCGTTGTTGTCGCATTTTCGTTTCAAAGTTCCCCACACGTTCTCTAATAGGAACAGGTCAGGACTGCAGGCAGGCCAGTCCAGTCCAGTCCCAGTATCCTCTTCTCCTGCTGCCATGCCTTTGTAATGTGTGCAGCATGTGGTTTTCCATCGTCTTGTTGAAAAATACTTGGACATCCCTGGAAAAGATGACGTCTTGAATTCAACATACGTTGCTCTAAGATCTCCATGTGCTTTGCTGCATTAATGCTGCCATCAATTACTTTTAAATTACTTTTGCGAAGGACACTGGCACAACCCCATACCATAACAAGTGCTGGCTTTTGGACTTCTTACTGATGGTCCACAGTGTCCATTTTTTTCAAAAAAGACCTGGAATACTGATTCATCTGACCACAATACGTTTCCACTGGTCACAGGTGTTCAGCTAATGCTTCTGTCCTTGGCCTTAATGCACTGAAATTCCTTCCGATTTCTTGAATTGTTTAATGATATTAAGCGGTGTAGCACAGACTGTGTCAGGGTGTGATTCCAACTATAATCACATAACGATATTAGAGGGAGAAGTATGCAAATCCCTTACAATCCTTCTTTCGAGGTACATTGTTATTTAAACATTTCAATAATTTTCTAACGCATGAGTTGACAAACTAGAGATCCTCTGGCCATCTTCGCTCATCAGACTTTCCTGGATACTGTATTACATTCAGTACAACATTCAGTACCGCGGTCTGACTCTAGGGGTCCGCAACGGCGTGTAAAACGTGCTGGGATTGGGACAGCAAGTCCTGGCACGCATGTGCCTAGTAGAATTGGCGCTGATTGCGGCTGGCTAGACATCTGACTGTTCTTGTATTTAGGGCCATTTGAGAGCAGTGTCGCTCATCATTTTGGACTTTTTTTAGAATGTGTAGCAGGTCAGCTGGTCAGCTCCCCTCAGGTGGTCGTCATCCCGGGCAAAAAGACTGTTGTTTTTGTGTGTGTGTGTGTGTGTGTGTGTGTGTGTGTGTGTGTGTGTGTGTGTGTGTGTGTGTGTGTGTGTGTTTTCAAATGCATGACTTAAGGGCTGGGTTGTTTCCTACCAGCAGATGAGTAAAATCAGTCGATGAGGGGAGGGGCTATTAACACTATTCAACTTTTAACACATTAGCTTGGTTACAGAAAATAAACCAAAATGGATTAAGATAACTCAACAAAATGATCAATAGTCTCAACCCAGCGTTTTGGTTAAAAAAACAACCCACCATTTTTTAGAGTGTATATTTTTTAACTATTTAAGTGAATTTTAATTACGTGAATTAAAATTACTGCAGAATTATTACTTTTGACATAGTTTCTTGACTTGTTTTTGCTGATTTTTCACACAAAATTAGAAAAGTTAGCATATAAATAACAGAGAACAGATGAAAAGTCATACTGTGAATAGCTCTGAGCCCGTGGCATTTACTGGGGGCCTACTATTTGGATGAAGAGGTTTTAGAAGGCCACTTTTGTGTCCGTTGTAGATGCATGTTTCCTGAATTTCTAATTGAATACAGAAATGTACACAAACATAATGAATAAATAAATTCTAACTAAACAAACATAGCATTCCTCCCAAAAGGTTTCAAACTGTTGTGTATATTACATGTTTGACTTCAGATTTGGATAGACAGGGCCAGAAAGAGGCTAGCAACTTTATATATGGAAAACATGTGACCCTCCAAAAATGCTTATAAACCAAAGGAGGACCTTGGTGGTGCAGCAGTTAAAATATTGGACTGTGGACCAGATGGTCTAGGGTCCAAATTCCACCTTTGCCAAGCTGCCAACTGTTGGTCCTTGAGCAAGTCCCTCGAGTATAATAATCATCCTGTCATCTGTCTAGACAAGTAGATATTAACACCACTTGTCACATCTCATCCCACAACACACTGCCTGTTCCATCAACAGCAGTACTTTTTGGAAATGAATCTTAATTCAGCTCAAATAACACTACTATACCAATTTCCATTTATTCATGATCCCATATCACTGCAACCCTAAAACACCCTGCCATGCCCTGCTGTAAATATTAATCCACTGCACTCTGCCTCCAAACAATTGTCACTTCTCTACATCTCTCCTGTTGTACAATTTGCCATGGATTTGACTTACACCCGTTGCAAGGGCCCTGCCATTTTTTAAAACAGATTTTTTTTATAGATAGTATAGTATAGTGTTTGTGGTTTCTAGAAAAGGTACATTGTGTGAAGTTCAGCTAAAGTAGTGCAACTGAGCTGGAACATGAGTATGGTACACAGTATATAGTGCATAGTTTTGTTTCAATGTTGTTTACATTTAGAGACTGTGGTAGCCTAGTGGGTAAGGTACTGGGACAGGGTTCAAATCCCACCTCTGCCAAGCTACCACTGTTGGGTCCTTGAGCAAGACCCTTAACCCACAATTGCTTGGAGTGTAAGACTGTACCAGTTGGAAGTCGCTCTGGATAAGGGCGTCTGCTAAATGCTATAAATGTAAATGTTTCATGTTAATATAACTTTCTTCTGAGAACAGAGGTAAAGGTTATTGCTGATATGAAAGTAAAAAAAATGTTTGATGGGCTTTGATTATAATAAAAAACTTACATGAACCTTAACCCAGATTATATACATAATAATAAAGACTTAATTATTTTTAGTTTTTTAGTAATCATTTTTAAACATATATAATTTATGATATGTATCAGAAAGTGATTGTTTAAGTTCTGCAGAAAAAACCCCACTGAAACCTTGTGTGTAATGGGAGACCAACAATAATCCATCTTTAAATAACCATAATAAATGGTTATTTGTGGATTATTCACAAATTATCAGATATATTGCAAGGTTTTGAACAGCCACACCAAAGCTTTTGTCTTTGTGTACAAGAAGACTGTGTAAGTAAATTTCTCTGTTATTAGCTTTTTCCCCCACAACAGTTCACTGCAGCAGTAATAAGTGGCAAGCAAATGTAGGTACAGGTTTCAGGAGTTCATTTCCTCAGTGCTTGTTTTTTCTGACCACTGATTTGTTATTAGGACCATTGCAAGCTTAATATATTACAGTTTTAGGTTTGGCCCATTTTTTGCACAGGAGTGTACAGTAAGAATATTATGAACAATTTACAAAATTGGATCTCTGTTGCAGTGAATATATTTTCTCTTTATCTAGACAACATAGCATATGAAGTACAATGGTTTCAGAGTCAATTACGGGGATCAGATGGTTTCATTCTGCTGGCCAGTATAGATCGCTGGGGCGTGGTGAAGAAGAGCCCTCGTAATGACACCAGTGACCTCAGTCTGGAGCGTTTGAGAGGTCAAACATTTGCTCTTAATATTCATGGCACCCAAGACAGTGACGCAGGCGAGTACTACTGCATTGTCACCCCTTGGGTGCGATTAGGCACAACAGAGGTCTGGAGCAGAGAATCGGAAATCATGTCCAAGAGAGTCTTTCTGATTGTCAAACTTGCATGTGAGTACTTTTCACTGTTGACATTATAGCTTCGTGCCATGTTTTTGTGCCTTCTTCCAGGTAAACAATCAAATATTTTGTTTTGACAAACATACACAGTCCTGCATTATTTGATGCAGAGTTAAACACAAAGTTTACTGTTTCTAATTCCCGCTTGGTTCTGTATTTTTGTCTTTCAGTATGGAATTCAATGATGTTGCCTTTGCTGTACGGAACATGTGTGGCCCTCTCTGTGGGGCTCTTCTGTCTTATTCTGGGTCTTGTCTGCACTCACTGTTGCTGCAGAAACACGACACACACTCCACACCGTCACACATTAATTGACCTGCAAAATGATTAGCAAGCGAAGCTACATGCATCTATAATGTGTCTATTGCAGCTAAATGGTACAATCAGTATTGTTATAGATATGCAGTACTGAGCAAAAGTATTTTGCATCCCTTGAGAGAGGGTTTTTACAAATATGTAACATATATATTTATATATAACATGCGTTCGACCTGTCTATATAAAAAGTGTGATTTGTGTATGCATTTTATGCAGCCCACACTGATCAGCTTAAGATGAATTTGTGTCTCAAACCACTCAACAAATCCCAGAACCTGTATATGGTTATATCACACTATTGGCACATGTAAATGTATACAATTCGGAAAAATGCAGGAAAAGAATCGATCACCTACACCTACCTAATATTTTATTGATTCTGCTAGTAACAGGATGCGTTTATGGACTGTGCAACGTGGATGTGTGTGCTATGAGGGTAACCCATCTGTAGTACTTAGTACTAAACTTACATTTACATTTGCAGCATTTAGCATACGCCCTTATCCAGAGCGACTTACAGTTGGTACAATCTTACAATACAAGCAATTGTGGGTTAAGGGTCTTGCTCAAGGACCCAACAGTGGCAGCTTGGCAGAGGTGGGATCTGAACCATGGACCTTCTGGGCCAGAGTCCAGTACCTTACCTGCTAGGCTACCACAGTCCTGAAAGTACTGTGTACTGAAACTTATAATATCCTTGTACTGAATATATATATATATATATATATATATATATATATATATATATATACATATATAAATAACTTATAAACTTAGTACTAAAAGTTATAATATCCATTATGGCAGCTTGTATAAAGAAAACAGCGTGTGACCTTTAGTGAAAATGTTTTTTTAGATCTTTGTGGAGAAGGGTTAAAATAGAATAATGACCCAGAACACACCTCAAAACTTTTCAACATCTACTTTTCAACTTTTTGACCACAGAAGATCAAGGATTTCTGACTGTCATGGACTTTCCTCCACACTCACATGACCAACACTCCATCAACCTTTTATCAGGGCACTTGACGATGGACAAAGCCAAGCATTCACTAATAACATTCATGGCAGTTATATCAAGCATGGGTAAATGTTTTAAATAAAAAAAAAAAAAGTCAAACAAACAATTCAAATTCAATTCATGAAAAATCATTACATCCAATGATTGTCAAAAATATTACGTAATTGTATAGGACTAGGTATGGTGCATTTTTGTTAATGATATTTTGAAATTCTGACCTTGCAATCTTTCGTTGAGGAACATTGGTTTTTAAACATTCCAATAATATGTTGACAAACTGCATATCATCTACCCATTTTTGCTCCTCAAAGACCTTTTGGTGGATACTGCTTTTGTACAAAATCATGATTATAATCACCTGTTTGGAAGTCACATCATTATTTAGTTTTTTACCTCATTACTATCCCTAAATTGCCCTCATCCCAGCCTTTTTTGGAATGTGTTGCAGGGCTGAAATGCAATGAAATATCTTGAGGTCATACCGTCTTCAGTTAAATAAAAGTCAAAGTAAATGTAAGACACTAGGTGGCAGCGCAAGGCAGGAACAACCCTGGATAGGGTGCTCATCTAACGAGCACTTTGGAAACACCAATTAACCTAACACGGAAGAAACACACGTTGACTTGGGGAGGACATGCAGAATCCACACAGACTGAGCCCAGGGTTGGGACCGACCCGGTGATCGCGGAGCTGTGAGGCGACAGTGCTAACCGCTGCACCACCTTCCATTATAAACAGTAATATATAAATAACTTAGCCTTGATTTGACTTGTTAACAAGCACAGGTTACTACACTTCTGGGCAAAAAATGGGTCAAACCCAAATTGCAAAACTAAGGTTTTAGTGGTCTCCAGAGCAATTATTTGCACGGAAGATTATTTGCTCTGGAGACCACTAAAACCTTAGTTTTGCAATTTGGGTTTGACCCATTTTTTGCCCAGAAGTGTAGTTTTAGTGGTCTCCAGAGCAATTATTTGCAAGAATTAAACAATGGATAAAGTAACTTACTCACCAGTGCCAACAGCTGAAAATGCTCCCCACAACTTGACACCTCCATGCTTAATGGCATCAGAGATGCATTCATTGTTTATCGTATTTCTCACCAGATCTGGACCATCACCATGCAATTCAAATTGTGATTAAATAAAATGAAATGTGTTTTCATGGCAAGTCTTCCAAATTATCTGTTGGCATGGAAGTATGCCAACAGGGGGTACTTTTTAAGCACTGTGTGGGTGCTAATGTATTCTAGATGGTTACTAGTGTGTTGTTAGGTGGTTTCTATGGTATTTGAAGTGGTTGCTAGGGTGGTGCTAGGTGGTTGCTGTGGTATTAAAAGTGATTGCTAGGACATTGCTAGAGGTGCCAAACAGCAGTTGAGGGGGTCCATTAGGCTTACTTTTGAATCAGTGTAGTTAATTTGGGGCATTATTACCATATACTATACCAGAACCCACATTATTGAAACGTTAGGGCCCGCATCTGCCCTAAACGTAAACGCTCTCAAAAAGTCTGTTTTAATAACCTCATTAGTATAAACACAGATAGCTGACAAAGAAATAACAACATTAGACTAACGCTAGGATTACTTAACATTAGATCACTTACAAACAAAGCAGTGATTGTAAATGAAATGATCACTGATAAACGCTTACACGCTCTTTGTCTCACTGAGACTCGGATTAGACCTGATGAATATTTAGCCTTAAATGAAGCCTCACGTCCTGGATACAGTCATGCTAATCGCCCTCGTCCTAATGGTCGGGGGGGAGGTATAGCCACAATTTTTGACAAAGAGTTGGGTGTTACAGCTAAATCCCATTACAAGGCTAATTCTTTTGAAATACTGATTCTTAATGTGACTGATCCATCGTTATGGAAAAGTCACACACCACACTCTCTCTTTTCAGCTTATCACTATTTATTACCCCCTTTAACTTTTTAAAAACAAACACCCTTACCGCCCCTCCCTGGGGTCCCTATTTCAGAATTTCTTCAGGAAATTTTGCTAAACTCTTTCTTTCCTGCCCTTTTACCTACTGTCAACAGATAAAGGCTTTAAGTGTAGGTGATTTTCAATATTCACTTTTTGAAAATAATGAAGCCAGGATCCCACCCTTTAAAATTGCTTTTTTCGAGAAATCCCATGGGTAATCACCTCAGAATGTGATGGGACCAACCAAACCCCACCGCTGTAATCATACTTTTTAGATCTAATATTAACAAATTTGGTATCAAATATATAGATTTAACCTGAATGTTTTTTTTCCCCCCTCCCCTTTCCCCGCAAAACAAAAGGGGTGGGGGGGGGGGGGGGGGGTGTGTGATTCGATTTTCCAAAGATCAACTATCTTTTTAGTATTGAATCTCATCTGTAATAAATTTAAAATCCTTTCTGCCTCATTATCACACCAAAGCGCACTTATCACTCTGCTACCTTACTCCAGCTGCGTTTCTTAAAAACCTACCAGACCTTGAAAATTTAATACAACCTACCAAGATCATTCCACTTTTGAGTGTGTAAATGAAACCCAATTTTCGAATGTGGTGCTTTTGCTGACCCCTGGACACGACTGCCCCTGTTTTTAGGGTCAAAGTATTAAGGGGAAAAAGGTGTAGCACCATGGGGTAAAATGACCACAACCCGTAACCTTTAAAGCCAAAGGAACACGGCATCTAGAGTGCCAAAGTGGGAAGACATAGGTAATTGGAAGGTGTTTTAAGATTGCTTGGAGGGAACAGCATGGCCAGAGTTATAAAGCATGCCCCTCCACTAAAGCTACAAGGCCTGCATACTTCTCTCAATCATAGAGAAAAATAAGAAAATCATCCCAAAGCAATTTTTCCTCTTATAATAATACAGTCTCCAAATTAAACAAAAAAAAACCAACACCACAGAAGTGACCTCTCCCATTCGCTTCTGTGTAATTTTAAACAGTAATGATTTCCATGACTGTTTCTTTAAATAATAAATAGAAACAATTTAGGCCATAAAAGTTCAATGCCTCATCACATCACCAAACTGTTCAGCAACCTTCCGATCAGCAACTAGTGGTAAGACATCTGTTTAATGAGCTTGTAAATCAAGATTAGAATCTTTTACGTATTAAAACTTTATTCTTTTTTACACCCCCAAATTACTAATACTGGAACTAAATCCGCACTGATTCAGCTCCATCCTTAAAAAGTCATCAACATGTTTATTAGAATCCAATTTTCCTACAACGTCTACTCAAACAAGTATTACCTAATGTTATAGAGCCAGTGTTTAGTTATTTTAAATTCCATCCCTTACTTAGGTTTTATGTGGGCCCAAATCCCTTTAAGTCCTGGCCGTTTAATCAAACCACTGATTAAAAAAGCCAATTTGACCCTTTGTGTGATATCTAATTATAGAACCCATTTTTCAAATCTACCGTTTTTCTCCTTGTTTCCAAAATCTTAGAAAAGCCGTTCTATCTGCATTTTACTCCCAAAAGGAAATAATTTTGAACTATTTCAGGTCCCTGGTTCACAGGCCCAGGCCCCCATCATCGTTATTGAAACAGCATTAATTAGGGTACTAAAACTAAATGAACTTGTTTATGTCCTCAGGATAAGGATGTGTTTCTTTTTCCTCTATTTTCCTTGTTTCCCTGTTTAAGATTTAAAGTGCAGCCATTTGAAACACTATAGAATCATGATGTTTTACTAACCAGACTAGAAAATACTGTAGGTATTAAGGGATTTAGAGCAACTTTTCTTGTTTAAATCCTACCTTACCTGAACCGGTAAACCAGTTTTGTTCATATAAATAATCTAATGTCGCTAAGCTCTCAAAAGTGAGTAATGGCGTGCCTCAGGGTCCAGTGCTTGGCCAGCCTTCTTATTTCCTCAGTCTCTGTACTGCTGCCGCTTTAGGCTCAGTAATTTCGTAAACTGGCAAATTAGTTTTTCCTTTTTCTCCATTCCTTCCTCCACGCTATGCAGATTGATACAAACAGCTGTGTACGTAAATCACCAAACCTTAATGACAGCCCTTACAAATCACCCAAATCCCGAGACTGGTGTAAAGGACAATAAAAGATTTTTGGAATGGTTTTATTTTAATTTTCTCTTAACTTAACTCAGATAAAACCTGAGGTCCCTATTGTTGGGACCCCAATGCCCTTGTTGAGAGACCAGGTTGGCTACATCTAAAATATCCTAAATCTAGATTGGCTGTCCAGTATGCCCAGTCCGTCCTGGTAAAAAATTTAGAGTTTTAGGGGTCACCTTTGATTCCAGGAATCTCTCCTTGGATGCCGCACCATTTAGCAGCATTCATCTGGGAAATTGCTTGCTTTCTTTGCAGTTGTACGTTAAATATCCGCTAAACTTAGAAAATATCCTCTCTTTATGATGCAGAAAACTTGGTCAATGCGTTCATACCCTCAAGTTTGGAATTACTGTAACGCCTTACTTACCTGAATTGCTCTAGTAAATCTAAAAATAAAAAATAAACTTTCAGTTTAGTTCAGAACGCAGCGCCCGAAGTGGGGCCCTCGAAATTAAAATTGATCAATATCACTTCCTGTTTTCTATCATCACTTACAAACTGGTTTACCAGTCAAATTTCGGCCAATTTTGATACAAAATGCCTTTTTTCCTTATAAACTTTATAAAAGCCTCTACAATGGTCCTGGCCCCACCATTATCTGAGTGAACTCCTTAGAAGTATTTTTAACAATCCAACGTAGTCTACTTCTTTTTCGTTTCGGCAAGTTTTTGCAGGACTTTCCTTTTTTAGAAGTTCCTAAATTAAAAAAAAAAACAAGTCCCACGGCGGGGGAAAGGCTTTTCCTCTAACAATGGCCCCCCCCAACCTAATGGAAATAAACTTCCCCACTTTTTGTTCGAGTTTCAGACCACTCTCCAAATTTTTTAAGTCCCTAGGATAAAGAACATACCTATTTACACATGCTTTTTTGAATAGATTTAAAAAAAACCAGGAATGCATGGCTTTGTTCCACTTGGTGGCCGGAGTTGGAGTCCATGTTCCTGGCCTGCCCTGCCCTTGTTGGTCCGCCATCCCGGGAGTGTCGAGGGGCGGTCCCCCCTGCTTGAAGCTGGGGTTTTTCGGTCCCTCGTTGATCTTTTTGACTCATGCATCCCTGTTTTGCCTTAAATAAGGGCAGAGCCTGGGGGCTTTTCAAATAGTCACGAGTCCTTAATGTATGGTGATCAGAGACGTTGGGGTTGCTGTCTTCTTTGCCCTCCCGTGGGGTTTGCCAAATGTCTTCAATGTTGATTCCTCTTGGGCTGTGTTTTTCCCCTAACCAATTTCTCCTCCTTTGTTCTAGCTTATGCTTTGATGCGCTATAACTAATGCCCCTGCCGGGGTCCCCTCATGCCCCACACCTTGGCATCAGTGTTTGACATGGCATCAGGTTGAATTTGTTAATAGACAACGTGGCTCTTAATCAATAACTAATTACATTTTCTGTTTTGTCCTCTCCCGAGCTGTGTTTTTCCTGGCAGTTTCCAGCCCCACAAACTGGATGTTCAATCCTTTCATCCTTGCTGTAGCTTAGCTTCCCACTCAAGAGCTTTTTTCCCCCGTTATCCAGCCTTTCCCACCGCCATCAATCACAACACCCCGGGGCCCAATTAATGCCCGATGGTGCATACCTTCACATTTTTATATTCGAACTATGCCTTCCATGACTTTTAGTTTTGCTCTTAAATTTATCATCTATCTAGCCGCCCAAGGAGGTTTTGGGTCCCCTTTTTTGGAGTCCTTTGGTCCCCTCCTAAGGTTTCTCCTCTTTATAACTTCAGGGATTTTTTTTGTTCCTTGCCACTGTCCGCCCCCTAAGGCCCTGTTTTGCTCAATTTTGGGATTGGACCTTAGTTATTATAGGAGATAATCTAAACTTGTAAAGTTGCTTTGAGACAATGCTCCATTGTAAAAAGCGCTATATAAATAAATCTGACTTGACTTGACTTGATATATCTATGGGAGGGAAATCTGGTCAAAAATAAAAAGATGACCATAAAACGAAAATGCTAACCTCTTTTTGGCATTTCTTTTTCAATTCATCTGCACAAATCCTTTCATTTGTTCATTTTCTTAACTGCTTAAAACTGGTCAGGTTCACTGGATAGCCAGTGCCTAGAGGCAGGAACAACAGGCAGTCCATTGTAGGGCACACTCACTCACACACTTACCCACGTGGACATAGGGAAGACATGCAAACTCAACACAGAAAGGGCCCAGACTACTCCATCTGGGATCATACTAAGCACCTTCTCATAGCGAGACAACAATGTTACCCATTGAGCCACCGTGCTGCTCTCCAGCAATGGCTTTGCATTTTCTTCCTCAATAGATGTGCCAAAAGTAAAATCAAAATGTAAAATGGATAAATCAACACCAAAGTGACAGTTTATAGTTTTTTGCACGTGGAGACGATTGAAATGTCAAAATAAAAAGGCAAATGGAAACAAATATAGGCGCCATCTGCTGGTGGTTTACTTTTCGTTTAACACGTCGTCTTTTCATTTTCAAGTTCACCGATAAGAAAATATATGTAGATTTAACAGTTGGTGGGGCTAAAACTACGGAAGCGCTCAAAAAACCATGCATTCCAATCATACTTTTCTATGCACATTTTAAATTTAAATTTTGATTGGATTTTACCCCTCAAAACTATGTGTATGTTTGTGTGTTATAAGAAAAAGAAATATATAATGTAAACAATAATATATCTCTCATAGTTGTAGTGTACCTATGATGAAAATTACAGACCTCTCTCATCTTTCGAAGTAGGAGAACTTGCACAATCAGTGGCTGACTAAATACAAATTTTTTGGCCCACGTACATTTACTTTGACTTTTATTTCATTGTAGACAGTATGAACCCAGTATATTTCATGTTTTGTCTGCTCAGCTTCATTTCATTTGTTAATAAACATCCATTCCTACATTTCAGACCTGCAACACATTCCAAAAAAAGTTGGGACGGTTAAAGCATTTACCACTTTGTAATGTGGTAATGTCTTTTTCACCACGCTTAAAAGACGTTTCGGCACACAGGCACCAAGCAATTCAGCTGTTCTTTTGTCCCATTCTTCCTGCAAACACGTCTTAAGATATGCAACACTATGGGGTCATCGTGGTCACATTTTTTGTTTCAAAATTCTCCACGCATTCTCTATTAGGGACCAGTCAGGACTGCAGGCAGGTCAGTCCAGTACCCGTACCCTCTTATTCCGCAGCTATGCTTTAATGTGTAATGTGTGCAGCATGTGGTTTTGCATTGTCTTGTTGAAAAATGCATGAATGTCCCTGGAGAAGATGACATCTTAAAGGCAGCTTACATTGCCCTAACATCTCAATGTACTTTTCTGCATTAATGCTGCTTTCAGAGAAGTGTAAAGTACTTTTACCAAGAGCACTGACATAACTCCATAACCTGGCTTTTGGACTTGTTGCTGATGACAGTATGGATGGTCCTTTTAGTATTTGGTCCAGAGGACACAGTGGCCATTTTTTCCAAAAAAGACCTTAAATACTGATAGGTCTGACCACAATGCATGTTTCCATTGTGTGATGGTCCATGCCAGTTGCCTCTGACCCCAGAGAAGTTGACGCTGCTTATGGAAATGGTTAATATAAGGCTTCTTTGTATTGTAGTGCAAGACAAAGGTTTGCCAAATCAATCCCTTGTGATGATATCAGCTATTTATGAATGGCGGTTCTTGATGCAGTGCTGTCTGAGGGATCAAAAATCACGGGCATTCAGCTTAAGCTTGAACCCTTGGCCTTTATGCACTGAAATTCCTCCCGATTCCTTGAATTGTTTAATGATATTATGCACTATGTATATTATGTATATATTATGTAAAATATATGATGTGGAGGGAGAAATATGCAAATCCCTTCCCAATCTTTATTTGAGGTACATTGTTCTTAAACGTTTCATAAATTTCTCACGCATTTGTTGATAAACTGGAGATCCTCTGGCCATCTTTGCTCATCAAAGACTCCGAATCTTGGTGAATAATGTTTTTATAATAAATCACGATTATAATCACCTGTTGACAAAACCTGTTTGAAACCACATCATTATTTAGTTTAATAATGTCTGCTCTACGGCAGATTTGCAACATAACCTAGGGATATATTGGCTGAGGATACACCCACTGGATCCCATAGGAATAGACACACACACACACACACACACACACACACACACACATATATATATATATATATATATATATATATATATATATATATAGGGTGTTAGGGCCTCCTAACTCAGTAGATAAGCCGCTGACTGCCTATAACCCAGAATGATAAGGGGCAGAAGAAGATGCAGGTACACAGTTCAACAAAAACAGGGTTTTATTTAAAGTCCAACAAAAGGCAAAGTGTACCACGACTGAGTCTGACGCGACACAACGACCACGGTAAATAATAAAGAAAGCACCCAAGGAAATAACACCAATAACGTAAACTAAAAATAGTAACAACCAGGATAGCAACCACAGCTATCAACAGCAAACAAAATCATGAAAGAAATAATAATAAAGGAAATTACCTTGGCTGTTGGACAGGTGGGTCCCTTTGTTCCTCTCCGGGCGAAGGCACCGAACACGGCTGGGTGGTGGGAGCATTGGACCATTGGAGAGGAGGGTCCCTCTGGAGCTGTGGGCGTCTGGAACGATCCTACCGGAACACGGGACCTCAGGAAGGCCCCCTCTGGAACACAGGACCTCTGGAAAGCCCCCTTCTGGAACACGGGACCTCTGGAAGGCTCCCTTCTGGAACACGGAACCTCTGGAAGGCTTCCTTCTGGAACACGGGACCTCTAAAGAGGCCTCTGGAGACTTGATGAGGAGGATCCCTCATGAGCTGTGGGCATCTGGAATGGACCTACCAGAACACGGGACCTCAGGAATGCCCCCTCTGGAACACGGGACCTCAGGAAGGCCCCCTCTGGAACTCAGGACCTCAGGAAGGCCCCCTCTGGAACACGGGACCTCTGGAAGGCCCCCTTCTGGAACACGGGACCTCTGGAGAGGCCTCTGGAGACTTGGTGGCCTTCTAAAAGGCCTTGGGAGATTTGACGGCCTTCTGGGAGGCCTCTGGAGACTGACAGCCTTCTGAGAGGCCTCTGGAGACTTGACGGCCTTCTTGGAGGCCTCTGGAGATTTGAAGGCTTGGCTAGGCTTTACAGCGCAGCGAGCAGACGACCGCGGCACAGGCACGGGGGCAGACGACCGCGGCACAGGCACTGGGACGGACGAAACATGGCCGAAACCATATGGCAAGACCGACGGCTCAGAAGGCCCCAACACCAGACTGAGGGGCTCGGAAGGCTCTGACACGAGACTGAAGGGCTTGGAAGGCCCAAACTCGGGACTGAAGAGCTCGGGAGGCCCAAACTCGGGACAGAAGGGCTCGGGAGGCCCAAACTCGGGACAGAAGGGCTCGGGAGGCCCAAACTCGGGACAGAAGGGCTCGGGAGGCCCAAACTCGGGACAGAAGGGCTCGGGAGGCCCAAACTCGGGACAGAAGGGCTCGGGAGGCCCAAACTCGGGACAGAAGGGCTCGGGAGGCCCAAACTCGGAGGCCCAAACTCGGGACAGAAGGGCTTGTGAGGCCCAAACTTGGGACAAACCCGCGAGGTTAATACGGTCAGCGGCTCACTAACTGAGCTAAGTGGCTCATCACCCAAACTGAGCTGTGCAAATAAGACGGCTAGCGGCTCATCTACTGAGTTCGGAGGCCCAAACAACTCAGAAGTGGGGCTAAGCTGCACAGATGACGGGTTACAGGCAGTCAGCAGCTCATCTCATCATCTAGTTAGGAGGCCTGAATGACTCAGAGGCGGGGTTAACCGGCTCATCAACCGAGTTACATGTTGCTATAGGCTCGGAAGCGGGGCCAAGCGGCATGGACAAGGTGGTTAGCGACTCAACGACCAGGCTAAGTGTAGCGAACGACCAGGAAGCAGGGCTAAGCGGCGTGGACCACGCAGTTTGCGACTCAACGACCAAGCTAAGTGTAGCTAACGGCTTGGAAGCGGGGCTAAGTGGGGTGGACAAGGTAGTTAGCGGCTCAACGACCGAGCTAAGCATGGCTATCGGCTCAGAAGCGGGGCTAAGTGGCAAGGATGGGGTGCCTAGTGGCTCATTAACCGAGCTAGGTGGCGCCAATGGCTCGGGGACAGGGTTAACCGGCGAGGATAATGTGGTTCGCAGCTCAACGACCAGGCTTAGTGTAGTGAACGTGTCGGGTAGGGGGGCATGGGGCAGAGACCTGCCGTCTGCTGACCTTTCGGGAGCATTCTGTTATGTGGGGGGACTAAGGGGCAGATGAAGATGCAGGTACACACTTCAACAAAACCAGGGTTTTATTTAAAGTCCAACAAAAGGCAAAGTGTACCACGACTGAGCCTGACGCGACACAATGACTACGGTAAATAATAAAGAAAGCACCCAAGGAAATAACACCAATAACGTAAACTAAAAAAAGTAACAACCACGATAGCAACCATGGCTATCAACAGCAAACAAAATAATGAAAGAAATAATAACAAAGGAAATTACCTTGGACATAAATGAAAATAACAATCACGAGCAATACAGGGAGAACAATAACAATGAATGATAACAATGAAAACACAACAGATAACACGCAGACAGGAAGAGGAAAAAGCTATCACCGGCTAGGGAAAACTACAGAAAGCGATAACCGTCTAGGGAAGCTACGGAAAGCTATACCGGTTAGAGAAGCTACAAAAAGTAATTACCGGCTAGGGAAGCTATACCGGTTAGAGAACCTACAAAAAAAGTAAACAACGGCTAGCGAAGCTACGGGAAGCTATACCGGTCAGAGAAGCTCCAGAAAGTAACTACCAGCTAGGGAAGCTACGGGTAGCTATACTGGTTAGAGAAGCTACAAAAAAAGTGAATACCGGCTAGGGAAGCTACGGGAAGCTATACCGGTCAGAGAAGCTACAGAAAGTAATTACCGGCTAGGGAAGCTACAGAAAGCTATACCGGCTAAGGGAAGCTACAGAATACTATACCGGCTACACAACCGCATAAACACAGAACAATGAAACTCATGAGCAGCGGGGCGCAGCCACAGAGCTGTAACAGGGCCAGGACCGTAAGCGCAGAATGCAACCCGCGGAAAACAGAGAATAATCCGCACGGCTATGAGAACAAAACAAACCACCACCATAAACAGAAAATGAGGCAATGCTCCTGCAACAGCAGAGAAGTCCAAACAACTTAAATAGTGTCCCAATAAAGAAAACAAACGGGCTTCAGGTGTGGGCGCGGCCATACTGGATCCGGTGGCGAATTGTGGGAAACTGCACAACTTGCCAAAACAAAATAAAATAACAGAAAAAACAGGGGCAGGGCACGGATCCTAACAAATTCATTGTTCCATCAATGACGGCAAGCCGTCCTGGCCCAGACCCTAACCCCAACCCCAACCCTAACCCTAACCCTAACCCATCCCATCCCAAGGTGCATTGCACGTGAGGGGAACTTGAGGATATGGCGGCATCATCGGAACGGTCGGCTGAGGAATATACATTTAAATGTGAGTATTTTTAAACTCGAATAGCTAATGGTAAAAAGTAAAAGCGCAGTGCTTGTTTTTGTTTTGTTTTAGGGAGCAAGGAGCAAATGGAGAGCTTTCGTAAACTGTGAGGGGGAAATGAATGTTTATTCACCAGCGCACAAATTTTGGCCAGTGAAGCTTGGAGATTAGGCAGCATATGGGAATATTTAGTAGTTTGTCTAAAAAACTGTTCACACTCACTGTTTTGCATCAGTGCAGTACACAAAACCACCTGAATGGGATGCAAACACATTTGAATATGTGTTTGCGTGTTTGCATCCCAGTGTTAACTGATCCATATGTGTTTCCCCCTTTTTATTTGTTTTCTCTGTGGTTAGGACAATTTTGGAGAAAATGGGCCTGCTGGGAAATGTGACCCCCTTGCAGGCCAAAAAAGGGATAATTTTAAAAAATACAATGTATGTTAATGTGATTTTAAGTTATTTGTTTATTTGTTAAATTTCAAATTATTTGTTATCATGCAAGTCAATTAACATTTTTTGCTCAAATTAGTTGTGTTGCTGTTGTTTTGTTGAATGCTATAATTGATTTCCTCTGCCTTAGGACTGCAAGTGTCCAAGGTCAGAACAGGGTGTAACTGGTAATCCCACTCCTGCAACTTGGCCATGGTTTGTCCTCATGGATGAGGTGTTGGGGCAGAGGCCTTCCACCAACCTCCCTGTCCTAATTGCCTCCATCTCTGAGGATGAACCAGGGCCAAGTAGAGCAGTGGAGGAGGAGGAGAGGGAAGGGGAAGGAGAAAGAGAGTGACAGAGGATGAGCTCCTAGAACAGGCAGAGAAGAAGAAAGGACAGGAGAGCAGGGAAAGGATGGACAATGTTTTTGTTACTGGAACAGTTTTTGAATAAATAAAAATAATTGTGTTGAAATATCTGTTTGTGGTTATTCACAATAAAAATTCAAATAAAACAATACGAAACAATCAGAACTTTGAACAGAAATAGAATTAACTCGTTTTTTAATTTTATGATACTATCAATGATATGACACTTATTATTTAACACATTTTCTTATCTTTATTTTCATAAAGCTGTGCAGATCTCTGTATGTGAGGATGGACCTGTGTGTTCCTTTGCTGGACAGGTTTTTTAACACGTCCAGATTTTCAGATAGGCAGGGAGTCCCTGGTGGTGCAGGCTGGATGGGCTGCCACAAAAGATTCCCTGGTATCCTCTGTCAATGAGACATCATCAGGGTGGTCTCAAGTGTGATTGCATAGTTCCACTGTCCACCGCATCATCCATCCACAGGGTTTGCAGGGCTGAATCAAATCGTTGGCTGCCATGTCACTAAGATGATTTCAGACAAGAGGCAATAATAAAAATACAAAATGCTACTTTACAACCTAAATCCTGTTCAGTGATTACTTATGTGAGGCATAAAAGTGTGGTGCACATCCAGCGCTTGCAGGAAGATAAACCTGAACCTAGTCGTCATCATCCCAAAAGCATGCACTGTAATGTAATGGAGCACCCTCGAGTCATGAACAGACCCAGGCCATCCCACATAGGTGTCAATAAAGCAGCCCTGATGGTCACTTACAGCTTGTAGAATTTTTAAAAGAAATAGTTTCCTGTTCTTGTAGCACTGATCATCAGGGCCGCTTGGTGGCTTAATCTGGACATGACAGCCATCTATTGCTCCAGCTGTTTTCAGGAAGGCCCTGTGTCTTGCCAATCCTGCAAACCCATGGGATATTTCGTCCAGGTCTTCTGGATTCTTGGGGAGGTGGATAACCTTGTGACGAATGGCCACCACCTCCTCAGTGACTCTGTGAATGATGCGGTGGACAGTGGAACGAGGTATTCCAAACACACTGGACACCACCCTGTAAGATGCACCACTTGCCAGGCAGAACAGAAATACCAAGGTCGCATTTGTGACACCCAACCCGTGTCGCCTTTCCCGGTTGAGAGGCTCCTGCAGCACCACCAGGGCCTCCCTGTTGAACCAGGACGCGTGTTCTCCTGGTTAAAAAACCTGGCCAGCACAGGAAATAAAGAGAAGAAAAAGTGTTAAATAATAGTAGTATTATATTATTATCATCAATAGTATTACACAATTTTGAACTCTAAATTATATATAGCATTAGCATTATATTATGGATAATATATAATTTGTTACAGTGGGGCAAAAAATTATTTAGTCAGCCACTGATTGTGCAAGTTCTCCTACTTAAAAAGATGAGAGAGGTCTGTAATTTTCTGTAATTTTCATCATAGGTACACTTCAACTACAAAATGAGAAAAAAAATCACATTGTAGGATTTTTAAAGAATTTAATTGTAAATTATGGCGGAAAATAAGTATTTGGTCACTACCAAAAGTTCAACTCAATACTTTGTAACATAACCTTTGTTGGCAATGACAGAGGTCAAACGTTTCCTGTAAGTCTTCAGCAGGTTGGCACACACTGTAGCTGGTATTTTGGCCCATTCCTCCATGCAGATCTCTTCTAGAGCAGTGATGTTTTGGGGCAACACGGACTTTCAACTCCCTCCACAAATTTTCTATGGGGTAGATGTCTGGAGACTGGCTAGGCCACTCCAGGACCTTGAAATGCTTTTTACGGAGCCACTCCTTCGTTGCCCGAGTGGTGTGTTTGGGATCATTGTCATGCTGGAAGACCCAGCCACGTTCCATCTTCAATGCCCTCACTGATGGAAGGAGGTTTTGGCTTAAAATCTCACGATACATGGCCCCGTTCATTCTTCCCTTAACACGGATCAATTGTCCTGTCCCCTCTTCAGAAAAACAGCTCCAAAGCATAATGTTTCCACCCCCATGCTTCCCAGTAGGTATGGTGTTCTTGGGATGCAACTCAGCATTCTTCTTCCTCTAAACACGACGAATTGAGTTTTTACCAAAAAGTTCTATTTTGGTTTCATCTGACCACATGATACTCTCCCAATCTTCTTCTGGATCATCCATATGCTCTCTGGCAAACTTCTGTGAGATCCAGAAATCTTGCTTGTTTGTGGGTGACCAAATACTTATTTTCCACCATGATTTACAATTAAATTCTTTAAAAATCCTATAATGTGATTTCCTGGATTTTTTTTTCTCATTTTGACCTCTCTCATCTTTTTAAGTAGGAGAACTTGCACAATCAATGGCTGACTAAATATTTTTTCCCCACTGTATATAAATTGTTCTAAAAATATTGTCATTATCATTATTATCATTTATAAAATATACATGTCTACAATTTCTTATTATTAACTATATTAATTAAATTATTAATAGTAAACTTGGCTAAGGCTTAAAGCCTATATACCAAACTTTTAGTATTGGGGTATTTTACTTAATAAATAGTAAACAAAATTGTCTGAGTACATTAGTCATACAGGACCTAACATTTGTTAAATGCCTAATGTAATTATTGTTGGCTAACAGTACATAGCTTAAAAAGTTTTACCTGGTGATGGATCGCTCTCATCAGTCTAAGAAACATCACTCGCCGGTGCCAGCGCCTGTGATGAAGCGTCTCCTCCTCCAATAAATAAAACAATAAAACAAAAATAGCATAACTCAGAATTTCTGGTTCCATTTTTCTAAAGCTTATAGCTGTTTTGTGATCTGGTGCAGCAGGGAACAGCAATGAAGAGTGAGAGGGGGAAAAGTGGTTCTGTGAAACAAACAGGAAATCCATGGCAGAGTAGACTGTCTCCTTTCGGTTCGGCCTTCGCCGCGGTCTACGCAGCCTTCCAAGGACACACCTTCACAGACCGCGGAAACCACGTCCTTCGAAGGATGCAGCCCCTGAAATGGGATTCAGCTGTAGTATAATGCACTGGCTGCTGGATCATGCGTCAATGTCGTCGCCATATTGGTCCAGGCAACTTCTCATTTTATCAATATTATTGGATAAAATGTGATTGATTCTAGTCTAAAAAATAATAATATAATAAAACAATAATAGTAATAGATTTGCAATAGTACGTAGTATATGTAATATAAATAGTAATACAGTTGTATAATACAGTATTTACCATTTTAAATACTGTATTATACTACCATTAAACTACATAAACTATATGTACTATTGTTAGTCTATTATTTCATTAATTATATTCCTTATTACATTACATCTTATTGTATTCATAGGTTAATAGTATGCTGTACTGTACTGTGTATTGCCTTTGAGTAGATCTGTATCATTTCACTGTTATAACAAACAGAAATTTAACTTTTAGATTCATTTTAGATTTTTTTTTCTCCCAGTATTTCTATTTTTTGTACTTCTAATTATAAAGGGACGTTTCCACATATTTTACCCAAGGATAATAATCCAAATCCATGCTTGACAAAAACGTGAGTTTTTAGTTTCTTATGACAAGGAATTATTTTCCACCACGTTAACTTGCCCAATGATGATACACTCTCCTCTCTGTTGACAATCGAAGTAACTGGAGTCAAAACTTTGTTTTGTACTTCACGTAGATCAAAATCCTTGGATGTAAAAAAGACGATTAAAATCGGCTGAGAAATAATTAGGCTATTGTCCATTTTAACAACAACAAAAAAAAATGCAGCTCCTCCGCTCATTTGTATTTGTTTACAAACCAGTCTTGCCTGGACCAATATGGCGGACGCATTGCGGTATCGCAGCAAAGAGCCGAAGCGGCCAACGCGGCATCTAGGTACGTATGTCTATGGCATATGAAGAAGCCTTTGAAATGGGACAGCTTAGTCGGGCTGCTATGACGAGATCGGTCTTCAAACCTAGCCTCCGAAGGATACAGCCCCTGAAATGGGACACAGCTGACACCTGCAATAACACCTGCTGTACTGGCAGTTCAGTTAATTGTGAAACTCTGTGTTTTGTACATTTTCTACAATGTAACACTAAGTATTACACAAATGAAGAGACTCAGAATTGAACTGCATTTGAATGCATTTTTAATAATGCTGTTAATGCAACAAATACATTTCATATTCACATAACATGGTTCATGGTTTTATAACAACACTTGGGCACATAGTGTAGGCACAGCACACAGCCACAATCTTGTCAAGGAAAGCCATGTCCTTGCCTTCACATGGGGGCACCATGGTCACTGGTATGTTCACCCCTAGTATGTTGTATTTGGTGGTGGACATCCAAGGACTCTCTCCACATGGACCCTAAGGTGTGCTCTCTGCCGTGTCTACTCAACGTCTTTGGCATCCAGCTGGTAGCTTCCTCAACCTCTGTGAAGCTACATTTGGTGATGCTGCTTCATCCATCTCTGATCTCTGGCCAGCTAAATCCTGTGGGGATGCAGGTGCAGTGCTGTTCTCTGTCAGAGTGTAATAAGGTGTGATGATGGTACCCAGTCAGGATGACACTCTAGGATTTCATAGGATGGCTTCCCTGAAATAAATATAAAAAATAATGTTTATATATATATATATATATATATATATATATATATATATATATATATATATATATATACATTATAGATATATAGGATTACATAGAATTGATTACATATGTAACCCAGCTCCGTAGCATCAACCCCCCCAAAAAATGCTTGCGCAAGCACATAACCACACAACAGTTAAATGTGCTTTGATTAGAACTTACCTGTCTGAAAATGCCGTGAAAACACAAAGGTGTGTCTTGAAATGTTGTTGAAGGTGGTGTCTGTCCGTCTTACATGTTGTTTCCCATGCCATGCGTTCCATTTTTTTTTGCTTCCAAGCTGGAAAGCTGAAAAATCGTACTCCATTTGAAATATGTTTCTCACGCCGATGGTTAAAGCAGTAAACATTCATCATTTCACCATGGTTTGAAGCAGGATAACACCTCCGCGATACACTCCTGCTACAGCAACTACCATAGCCTCCCTGTCCTAAAAACCCACAACCCCTTGCGTAGCTGACGTCACGTTCCCATTCTTTAGAAACTCATATTCAACACAGGAAACAGAAGCTATTTCCTTCATTTCTTAGTGAAATGCTTTAGACGAAATATGAACTACAAAGGAGGCACCGTCTTGTTTCTCTGTATTCTGACTATCTTTACTTATGCAGGTAGGTCATGATTTTCTGTCTGCTAATGACTTTGTGTTCATAAATATGTGTGATAAAGCTTTAATTTTGTGTTAAAAAAAGAACTGTGTTTATGCTGTGTGACTATATAAAAATAAATCAAGCAGTACTAAAAGTTTCTAACAATAAAATATGTTTGTTTTTTTGCGTGTGTTAATACTTTATTGTTATTAGCAGTTATTGGCAGCGACTTAGAGCACAAATGATTAATTATGAGGCTTTAAAATTAAATGTCTTTATAATCTTTCTCCATAGATTGTACATGCACACATCATGCATTAAAAGGGGACAATGTGACATTTACAATAAATGATGTGCAAGAAAAGCAAACCGATGTAAATTGGAAAAAAGATACAGAAAGGATATCTCAGATGAAGAGAGGATCAATAGTTCGAGGAGATATGGATGAATATGGATCCCTGCTCCTCAAAAATGTGAGGGAGAGCAATGCTGGCAAATACTCTGCTGAGGTTTTTGAAAGTAGTGGCAAGGAGATAAACACGGTTCATTTGGAGCTCTGTGTTTATGGTAAGGTTTTGGAATTATAGTTTCCTTTTACTAAATGTATTAAATGTAAAGAGTTATCACTTAATCTGAAATATTTTGAGCCTGATCTCAAATACAACTAATGACCAGTATTATTATTTGAAATTGCCTTGTACGAGCCTAATTGCTAATATGCAACATGAGGGAATGGATAAGAAAAAATGTGCATATATAATCATAATTCTTTTTTCCCATATTTCCAGCAACGGTCCCTAAACCAACAGCTAATGTCACATGTGAACCCAACCAGGTTTCCTTTAATTGTGAAGTTAAAGGTGATGCAAGTCTAAAATTTACATGGTTTAAAAATGGGAAAGAAACTAAAGATCCACGACACTTCAAGGCAAACTTTACAAATGGTCAAAAGTATAAATGTACTGCAGGACACCCAGCTCAAACATCTGAAAGTGAGGAAGTAACAGTAAACTGTAAGTAATTTATGTTTTATTCACTTACTACATATTATGAAACAGTAGTGTTCTAACTGTAGAGTTCACATGGAAACTGCTAGTAGTATAAGCAGGATAGAGTTATACTTTTCTGGGTTATACATGTAAACTTTCAAAGTATATTAAAATTAATCCATTTAAATATACAAAAATATATTTCATATACACAGGTTCAAAGCAAGGAGGTAAAACGCTCTTTGGCTTTGATTTTTGGATCATGGTGGGCATATTAGCAGGAGGAGGAGGTCTTGTTCTGCTATTGACGGTTGTACTCTTGACTTGTGCCTGCCGTAGTTGTAAACGACAAGCGAAAATGCAGCAAGGTGAGTTTAGTCATAGGTAATTCAAATTATTATTAGATGATTCATAGCACTTTTCATAACGTTTCATATTACTTACCATCATACATTAAGCACAATTTCTAAATTAAAATGAGCAAGCACATGAACTTAAACTCGAATTTAATGCTTTTCATTTTATTTATGTAATTTATGTAGTGGCAATGTAATATACAAACATTAATGTGAATTTCATTAGCATCTAAGGACAGTGCAAATATTAAAAGGGTAAGTTTAGAATACATACGCATATCCATATTACCAGGTAATTTATGTGTTTTTAATCATTTATAAATAAATAACAATAAATACCCTGATGCAGATTTGTACTAGTCTGGTGGAGATGACTGTTGCAGATATATACTGTTATTTTTAGGATTTGTATTATGATTGTTTTTATTTCATGATTTAGATTGACTTTATTACTATTAAATGTTATCACTGTAAGCTAAGCAATAGCTTCCCATTGAAGCGTTCAGTGATATCGGTCACCACCTCACCTGTATGTACTTTTCAAAGATGAAATTATTATCACTTATTCAGGATTGTCTCATGTTTTAGTGGTTATAAGAATAATGGTCATAATATCCATATGATAAAAAATGTTAATATGATGTAATGTAGTTTGGATTGTATACTTCTGTTGCACAGAAACAACATCTTAATTTAGGTCAGGGATAGTGGTTTCAACAGGAAGCTGCAGAGGTTTTGGTATATCAGCTACATTACCTGTAGAAATAAAAGAGACAAGTACTCTTAAGTATGAAAAGTACACGATTCTTCTAATAATAAATTTCCTGCTTTAATAATTTAGATGAAGAAGAGTTCAGACTAAATAACCTACACACTTCACAGCCTTCTGGTCAACCAAAGTCTAAGCAAACTGCGAGGGGTCAGCCAGCCCCTCCAATCCCTCACGATGAAGTTTCCATAAATGAAATGCCTGAAGCCTCCACTAAGGCCCAGACAAGACCCAGAAATCAGAGAGGTGTTCGGCCTCCACCTACTCCGATAGATGAGGATGAACAACCTCCACCGCTGCCCCAACCCAGGAAACAGGCAAATACAAAACAATAATTTTGGTACTGTTGTATGCAAATGACCTGACTCACACACTTAGATCTTTAAAGATTACATAACAATTTGATCAGAACTAATCGAATAATAATCTTATTGCAATGTCATTGTTTTTTTTATTATTAAAGCAAAAACTTTATTTTAATAAACTTGTAAAGGTGAACTGACTGTGTAAAGGAAAAGCATTTTTGTCATGTGTATATACTGATAACTGATTGGCTTGTGGTCTAGGCTTTTGCTGACAAGTAATGGTAATGATCTGTATAACTTGCAAAAATTATTTTGTTACAATAACAACATATTTAAACAATTTTAAACATAAGTGTTATTGAATAAACCACTTTATGCCAAAGATGATGTTATAAATACAACAAGTACATACACATGAAATCAAGTTGCAGAATGTCTATTGAAATAAAGTATTGTAATTTATGTAAAAACTGCTCATTTTGTTATACTTTAGAAAGTGTGAACAGTCCACGTCTTTTCAACTGATTACAATTAATTACAAAGTAATTTAAAGTTATTTTTTAACCATGATAAATTTAACATGTAAGGTGGCATAACCCCAGGATCTTAAAATGGCTTAAATTTTTTTCATATCTACTGTTTTATAAACAAATCTGGTTTACAATGATGTATTAAACTGGAGTGCCTCAAAGGTTGGTTTAAACCTTTAAGTGTTTCAGTTACTATAATAACTTCAAATGATATATCTTTAATACACAATGCCACACCACATGACTGTTGCTGTGTGGTAAATATACTGGTTCTACTATTTAAAGAAAACAATTTATAAAACCTTTTATAAAAGATATGTAGTCCTTTAAAAGAGTTGTCTTGTCTTTAATGATGCAGTTGTGATCATCATCAGTCATGTCTTGTGTCTAGAGATTTTAAAAATGAATTAAAACAATTACTTGAAACAGCTGACAGTGTAAATGGCACACATTTCCACAATCTAACAGACATTTTTATTTCAGAACAAAGTAATCTCCAAAAAGGTTAATATTATAAATTGCAATTGCTGTCAGTTTGTGCTATTTACCGAATTGACAATTTTACATAAATGATACTCCATGAATGTCTCTTGTTTCTTCTGTCAACAAAGTTTTAAAAGTACAAAATCTATTGTTGGCTTCTTTTCTTAGTACTGTCTGCTCATTTCCTGTGCTTTGTTGAAATGGGGTCTGCAATGTGAAATGACAGTTTTGTTTTTGGCTCTACAGAGGAATTACAAAATACAGTAATTTCTTTCAACCTTCTTAAGCAAGAATATACTCAATAAATAATCATTAAAACAATATATCTGTAAATGAAGTACATTGTGCCACAAGGAAGAAGAAAGTCAGTAACCTTACCACAAATGTGACAGTATGGTCTACAATATGGTATAAACCCAGGATGTTAATAAATATTTAAACATTGTCCTCAATTCTGTATAAAATCATCTTTACAATGTCATGTACAGCAATATTGCTACAAAGGTTAGTTTAAACAAGTTTCAGTAATTGTAAAAACTTTAAAATAGATATTTTATCCATGTGCAGATAGATTATCTTGTTTAAAAAATATTCATTTTAACAAGGTTGTCTTACTTTTCATTTACTTTGATGATACAATTTTGCTTTTATAAGGCAATTTCTGTGCTGAGATGTTTTTGTACAGTTGACAATGATTTTGTAATAGGCACATATTTCAACAAAGAACAAACAACTGGTAATTAACTAGAACTTCCAAATGAATCTCATAAATCATGGCAAACACTAAGTGTTGGTTCCAGACAATGAGATGAAAATTATACATAAATAAAGCTCATATCTCATATCTCTTGCATAAAAATGCATATCTCTTGCTTGCCTTGCTCAACAAAGCTTTTTCGCCTGCAGACAGCAAAACCCACTAAGTGACACATTGTTTTTTTAGCACGGTCTGCTCATTTCCTGTGCATAGGAGAAATGTGAAGTTGCACTCTGCAATAACAGTTGTGTCAGGTTTTTTAATTGTTGAATATTTCTTCAAGTTTCTGTATGCTGGTGATATGACAATAATGTTTTCCATTATTAATAATTGTTAATAGATATATATGTGCAATATCAAAGATGCATATTTTGCTGCATTTTTGCCTTGTTTATACATAACTGCTATGATATTTGACTGTGCATATAACTTATGATAAACATTAAATTACAATTTCTATTAAACTGTACAAGGCTGTTTTACTAGACATCTCATATTATTAGTTTTTCTTTACTTATAAATAATTGATTATTAATTACCATTTACATTATAAACTTTTAAATTAACAAAACAAATAATTATTCAGCTATTACAATGTTTTAAACAAATGCTTTATTTAGCCATTAGCTATTTAGTTATATTTTTAAGAAAAGAGTGGGTGTACCTTTTTACAAATATTCAAGAAATTCATTTGTAATTATTTTCTACACTGAACCAGTTTACCATATATGGTGCTATAATAGCTGAATGTTTAAAAGACTTGAAACTTAACCATACATGCTATATATTTTATGTATTTATTATTATGTATTAAGTATTAGTATTAAGATCTTATTTTAGATCAAACTTCATATTTTATGTTTTTTTTTTATTTTTTATCTCATTTTGCCTTCATAAAGCACTTCTTGCGCCCAGCCCGCCCAGCCCACCCACTCAGGAAGTGGCAAATACTAGAAAGATTTCAACTGAAATATGTTCCATTACTCATGGACCAGCAATGATATGAACATAATGTGTTGTACCTGAATCATCAGTACCCACTGTTTAAAGACCTAACTTTCTTTATTTAGTATTACATAACTATTCTGTATGCTTCAGCATTCTGCTTGTGTATGATTTTTTAAACCATTAGATCTCAGTATCAGATCTCTTTGGGGCTTGTTGACATGTTATATTCTTGATTAACTCTAGAATGACTCAACACCTGGCTTTGATACAATTATGGTAATAAACAGCAAAACTCTCTTTCCAAATATAGCTTCTGGTATTACTCCTGGTTTCCTGGATATGATGTTTTTGCCTAGTGTATTTCGGTTCACTTCCTTCATGTATGATCACTTCCTACGTCTTCCGGTTATTGGCCTTGTAGTTGTGTTGAATTCAGGTTTGCCTTATTAAACCTGCACTTGGTTATTTACTACTGTGTCCGAGTTGTCTGAGTGACAGTATGTCGCTCAATTTTCAGTAAAGCATCTGCGAGTAATTTCATTTTGAAGAAGAGACAAAAATCAGCACTGCATCAAATCACAATGTTTTTGTTGATGCACAATTCAAGTATTATAAAAAGCTAATAATAGATATTCACATCAACCTAAATAATAAAAAAATATGTTATAATCCACACTCTGTATAGTTTGAGTTGTTGTACTTACAGTGGTGTGAAAAAAATGTTTGCCCCCTTCCTGATTTCCTATTTTTTTACATGTTTGTCACACTTAAGTGTTTCGGAACATCAAACCAATTTAAATATCAGTCAAAGACAACACAAATAACCACAAAATGCAGTTTTTAAATGAAGGTGTTTATTATTAAGGGAGAAAAAAAATCCAAACCTACATGGCCCTGTGTGAAAAAGTGATTGCCCCCCCTTGTTAAAACATAACTATGGTTTATCACACCTGAGTTCACTGTCTCTAGCCACACCCATGCCTGATTATTGCCACACCTGTTCTCAATCAGGACATCACTTAAATAGGACCTGCCTGACAAAGTGAAGGACACCAAAAGATCCTTAAAAGCTTGTCTTTGACTAATATTTAAATTGGTTTAATATTCTGAAACACTTAAGTGTGACACACATGCAAAAAATAGGGAATCTGGAAGGGGGAAAACACTTTTTCACACCACTGTATGTCTTTTTCAGTGTGTCGGCATGTCACATAACCCTGAGCACGTCAGAGTTCACTGATGTCACATGTGCTCCTTCCATGTGCTCCTTCTACTGTGATGTAACAGCTTTTGCTTCGTCTCACATTTCCAGTTATAGTTCAAGTCAGGTTTTACTGTCATTTCAACCATATACACAGTACACAGTAAAATTAAACAATGGAACTACAGGTGCTAAATAGTGACAGCAAAAATATATACCAAAATATAATGTTGTAAACAGAACTGTCAACATACCTTCATTTAGAATGAAAAGGTTATATGTGCAAAAATGGTGTTTGTATGTGGAATGTATGGACCAGTTGATGGTACTGAGGTCTGTGTGTGTGTGTGGTGTTTAGTCCAGTCTCTGGTTATTGAGGTGTCTGATAGCTTGTGGAAAGAAATTGTTACACAGTGATGTCAATGTGGTGTCAGCCACAATGAGTGCACTGGCATGCACTTAGTAATCCGATAATTGCAGAAAATAAAATTTTCCATGAGTATATATGCACTTGAAATAATCAAATCATGGGAACGTCCTGGCTGACATACTCAGGTAATAATAGGATTTCTACATTGCAAACCAGACAATAATCTCACAAAAGATATATGTAACTTCAAACTTTTATGTTAAATAATCAAATTCTGTCATTTTCTTCTTCTTCCTTTCTGCTTTCCTGCGTGTTGAGAAATTGTGTTTTTGAGTCTCCACATGTTTCAATAGCCATTTAGTGGGTGGCCGCCGTTACGATATTATAACAAACACAGCAGCCCAATGATATCCCAATGAATTAACTGTACACAAGGTATGTACCTCTGTGGCGCCAGCTTAGGGAATAGGAGATACCGCGGGAGTAGAACCATACAAACGGGTGGCGTTATTACAAAAACACCGCAATGGCAAGAGGGCGATAGACATAACTGAGTGGGATAAGGAAAGAACTATACAGAGACTGAAATGAAGACGAACAGAGATAGACAGATCTAGAGAAGAGAGAAGAGAGAGAGGGAAAGTAGGCTTGATTGTAGCGATGTATTCTGACGTTAGAGCTGGACGTCCTTTCTTTCGTTCTACTCTTTCCTCGTTTTCTTGCTCGCTTTCTTTCTTTTTTTCTACTCTGTATTCTTTCTTTCTTTCTGCGCTCTTTCCCTTCTTTCTTGTCTCTCTTTCATTCTTTTCTTTCCTTTCTTTCTTGCTTTCCTTTTCTTTCTCTCTTTCCTTCTTCTTTCTTTCTTTTCGGTTTCTCTCTTTCCTTCCTTCTTCTTTCCTTTTTATCTTTCTTTACTCTCTTTCCTTCTCTCTTTCCTTGCTTTTCTTTCTCTCTCTTCTCCCTTCCTCTCTTGCATTTCTTCTCTTCCTTCCCTTTGCCCTGTCTTTCCTTTTCTTTTCCTTTCACGTTTCTTCTCCCTTTTTGTGTTTCTTGTTCATCGTCCATAGGCCCTACTCCCCCGATTGCACTGCTCCTGTCTCTGACATCTCTCTCTCTCTTAGCGTCTCTCTTTTCTTCTGCAGGTGAGCGTGTAGATGACAATGAAGTTCCACAAAAACAAGCCAATGTTGTTGGCGGGCGGGCGAACTTTTTGCTTCCTCCATTGTTTTAATGTCCGTAACAGAGGGAGGAGAGACACGGATTACCTTCTCAGCTGTCTTCACTATCCTCTGCGGTTTGAGACGGTGCAATTCCCAAACCAGGCAGTGATGCAGTTGCTCAGGATGCTACAGATAGTCCTTCTGATGAATGTTGACAGGTTGGGAGATGGTAGGACTTAACTCAGTTATTGCAAAAAGTGGAGACATAGTAACAGTACTGGTCTTGAGGGGTCACGTGAGATCCTTTGCTATATGAACAAGGTTCAATGGAAAGTGGTCACTCTGGGTTCTTCTGAAACCAACAATCATCTCTTTAGTTTGTCAGTTTTCAGAGACAGATTGCTGTGGTATGCTGTAGTGTGCTCAAAACAGTCCTTAAGAGCAGAGATGGAACCTGCTGACCAGGACTTCACCGGCTTCTGAACCAGTTTAGAGCATCTAATGAGAGGTATGTACGTTGGAATTAGCACAACAGAGATGGAAACCAGCATACAGTTCACAGTTCCTAAGCATTCGGACTGGGTGGAATGTAAATTATGATAATGAACACTGTGGTGGATTCCTGTGGTGAATGAAATAGTTGGTATCTAACAGAGGCAATGAGCAGTAACAGATTTCTTGCACTATTTTGTGTTGATGTGGCACACAAGCCACCGCCGCAAATCTTACCACGCAGAGCTGGGTTTCTGTCAGCACAAAACGGGGCTAGCTGAATGGCAGCATACATAACTATATTGCTGAGCCATGTCTCTGTGAAAACAAACATGCAGCAGTCTCTAGATTCACTTGTGTGTTATTGTGAATACTTGTAATTCTGGTGACAGCCTCTGCCCATTCAGATTTTGATCACTGGTTGTATATCAAGTCAAGTCATATTTATTTGTATAGCGCTTTTTCTGGATATTTCCCTTTACCACTTTTCCTACTCTTGTGTTCCAACCATATTTGGGGGCTCAACTGGGATTACTCTTCTAGTCCTTTTGGTGCACTTCAAATACTGTAAATGTGGCAAAGTTTTACTTAAAGTGCTCAGGCACATCTTAACGATTAGTGTTAATGAGGGGAGAGGATGAGGGAAGGGGGAGACGAAAGCGGCAAGGAAATTTTTGAGATAAGTGGAGAAGATAGAGGTGGTCATGTGGGGAAGAAAGTAAGAGAAAGCCGACGAAGGGAGTAAGGGGATGGTCAAGAGGGAGGGGATGGTAGGAAAGAGGGGAAATGCAAAAGGAAATGGGAATGGGAGGAAGTGGAGTACGGGGGGCAACAGAGGCAAGAAGGGACCCACAACGGAAGGGCAAACGTAGGGGGTAGGAGACTAGTGCGAAGAAATCGAGGGGCGACGAGGAAAGAAGGAAAGCGGGTGATTTAAAAATGAAAAAGCGCAAAAGAAGAGGGGAGTGCAGGAAGGAACGAAAGAAGAGGATGTGGGTATAGTGAGACGCAAAGGGGAAACAATGGAAAGAGGAAGGGATTAGAGGGTACAAGAAGGAAAGAAAGATAGCGAGCCAATAAGGGCAAAACAGACAGAGGGTGAGTACAATAAGTCGAAAAGTAAGGAGGGAGGGAGAATAGAGAAGGACGACGGAGAGACGAAGCGATGGTAGATGGAGAGGAGGTGAGAAAGGGGGGAGGAAGGAAGGCTGTAAAGAAAATGCAATGAGGAGAATAGCAGCACGAGGGAAAACAAAGAACCCTAGTGCGTATATAGTCTATTTCTACTCAACTATTTAAAGTGTGGATTGTTTCAATATACATCCATTAGTACTTCTTATGAAAAAGTTGGTCACCCCTGATAATTTTCATGATTTTTTCTTTATAAATCATTGGTTGTCCCGCTCAGCAATTTTTCAGGTAAATATATCATATAGCAGATGAACACCGTGATATTTTAAAAAGTGTGAAATTAAGTTTATAGGTTTTAACAGAAAGTGTGGCAGGAATTATTCAACAAAATTATGCAGGTGCAAATAAATTTAGTTAGGCACCCTTGGTCATTTGAATACCTTAAGCCACGAATTTTGAACACAAAATTTGTTTTTGGTTAACCTCATTGACCCTTGTCTACATACAAACAAGTGAATCCAACTATGAAAGGGTACATGGTGCCAATTTGAAAAGTTTTCTTCTCATTTTCCCATTGCAATCTTTTGAAAGTGGCAACCTGGGAGCCTCAAACCACTCTCAAATGGCTGAAAAACAATGTTGTTCAACATCATGGTTTCAGGGAAAGGGAAAAAAGCTATCTCGAGGATTTCAGCTGTCAGTTTCCTCCACTGTGAGGACAATAGTAGGCAAGGGAAGGCCACAGCAGATGCACAGTTTAGTTAAGGAACTCCCGAAGTGGCAGACCAAGAAAATCTCAGATAGGCAGAGAGGCGAAGGATGGTGAGACCGTCCTAGTCAAAGCCACAGACCACCTCCAAAGACCTACAACCACAACCAACCTCATATTTAATCGGTTGCTGTCCTCTGTTTTTGTTTATCCAACCCTTCCCGTGTTCCTTGAGGGGAACTGGCCTGGCACGCCCCACTGATTTCCTCTTTGGGTATTTAAGGTAGTAAGAATGTTGGGAACAGTTGGGCCAGGAACAATAAAAATGGCCCTCTAGACGACCGCCCGGGGCGATGTCGGAAAAGGGGACGGTGGGGATAGGATATGACGGCGGTATCCGGGACGACGAAAGAAAAGAATGACGTCCTTCACCGCCTGGAGCACAGCCCCGGAACGCCGTTGTAACACTTCCTGGCGAGGGCCCGGGCGGGAAGACGAAGCGTACGCCACAGGGTTACCCTGCTCGAGGAGATCTCCCTTTTCACCCCTTGCTCGCTTCTTACTCGTTCTCTTCCTTTTAAGATCCAAAAAGCCTTTTCTGTCAGACCGCCACAGACAGAGTCATTGAGAGGTGTGCATACAGCAACATTTTGGACAATCCAGCCTTCATTTTAATAAAGTGCTGTGTACTGATGAAACTAAAATTGAGTTATTTGGACATAACAAGGAGCGGAAAAGGAACACAGCATCCCAAGACAAACACTTGCTACCCACAGTAAAATTTGGTGGCGGTTCCATAATGCCCGCGGGACTGTGTGGCCAGTGCAGGTACTAGGAATCTTGTTAAAATTGAGGGTCGCATGGATTCCAGTTAATATCTCCAGATTCTTAAGAACAATGTTCAAGAATCAGTGACAAAGTTGCACCGAGGCCAACGACCCCAAACCCTGCTCATAATCTACTAAGGCATTCATGCAGAGGAACCAGTACAACGTTCTGGAATGGCCATCTCAGTCCCCAGACATGAATATTACTGAAAATGTGGGCTGTCCATGCTTGGAAACCATCAAAGATGACTGAACTGGAGATGTTTCTAAAGAAGAATGGTCCAAAGCACCTTCAACCAGAATCCAGACTGGAAGCTGTAGGAAGCGTTTAGCGGCTGTTATTTCTACAAAATGAGGATCTACTAAATATTGATGTAATTTTTCTGCTGGGGTGCCCAAATTTATGCACCTGCCTAATTTTGTTTGAATAATTACTGCACACTTTCTGTAAATCCTATACACTTCATTTCACTTCTCAAATATCACTGTGTTCATCTGCTATATGATATATTTAACTCAAGTTGCTGATCTGAACAACCAATGATTTATAAACTAAAATCATGAAAATTATCGGGTGCCCAAAACTTTTCATACGACTGTCTACATCTCCATCCACCAGCCCTGGCTACTGAAAGTTAGTGAAAACTGCTGAGCTTTGTCCAGGCCTTATAGCCCAGTAGATTGTATCTAGCAGGGTGGATTCTCCCTCATTTTTTTCTCAGCCGTTTCCTATAAGCTCCATTTAACTTAGTACGGATCTAGAGATTAGCGGGAGGTCCGCTTGGAACAACCTTCCTCCCCTCCCCCTCGTTCATGAAAAAAAAAATTTTTGTCCCCTGGTGAACATTGTTGTGCATGAACGAGTTCAACAAAAGAACGCGTTCTTGAAATGACACTCCTCATTTTTTCGTGAATCGTTGAACTGAACGCAACACAAAAACATTTTTAATAAAGGAACTTGAAAACGTTAATTAGTTCACATTATGTGTCATGATTGGCAGAGACGTCACGTAATGAACGTTGGAAACATTGAAACCATTGAACATGAAAAAACCATTTTGAAAATCAATGTATCAAATCACCAGAAAGAAATGGTTTTTGACATTGTGTGCGGCAATGCATTGCGGGCTACGTAGTGTCCGCTGAGAAGTTTCGATACTGGCTTAGTTATACATACGACGGCTTCTCCGCACGACGTTACCCGAACCCTGATGGAAATTTTTTTTTTTTGCAGCAGAGCGTGGTAGCATAGCAACGCCGCTGCACAATTGAGTGCCATGACACATGTCTACGAATGACAGTTTTCAAAGAACGTATAGTTATTTCTCTTTCTCTTTCTTTCTAGCTTGTAGTGTGAAAAAAAGTAATTTATTTGAATATCTCCATATCCCTCCTCACGAAAAACTTAAAATGAAACTGAACTTGAACAGGTCATAATAAAATTTGAACTGTGATGAACGTGAACTTTTACCTTTGGAGCATGTAGGAACTAACTTTTAACTCTTTTTCCTAAAAGCCTGTTAACTTATGGCTTTCCCAGTGAGTGGAAGGAGAAAGGCGTAGAGACGGAAAGTGTGAAAGAAGAAACAGAGGGGAAAAAGAGCGATTATATCCTGCGACCCCCATGAGGCCTTTTCCCCCCTGCACACGCCCGGGACCCCCCCTTCCCGTCCTGCCTGCTGCCCAGAGGTTAATGGCTGTTTACCAATTTTGAACTTTCGCACTGATCTGTCCCGCATAAATAGTCTGAAGAACTCACTATGATGGTAAAATGGGGAAAGGGAGGTTCGGCAGTCAGGGTGTGATATTAACATAAGAATCGGAGTAATCTGTCTAGGAGCACTGGATGAATCCATCAGCAAAAAGTCCACTCCTTTAATACCAACGCCTTTAATAATAGTCTGTAATAATTAAAATAAAGAAATAAATAAATGTAAAAATAAATAAGTTAAATAAATAAATAATACTATAATAATAATAATAATAATAATTATTATTATTAAGTAAGCCTCTAAAACTGCAAAATATGCATTACTACTTTACTTAGACTCACGTGATAGTATGCTAAAGAGGTATATATAATCATGGGATAGACTATATCAGTAGCAAGGAAAAAGTTCCAACATTTTTACAAGAAAGAATAAACATCTTACAATGTTGATTAAACATAAACACCTATTATTTAAACTAGGAAACTAGGCAAGGGGGAGGCTATGAGAATTTTTTTACAATGATAAAAAAAGAAAACGAACGTCTTTTGTCTCCTCCCTCTCCGCGTTTACACTGTTGCTTGCAGTTTTTGACCCTTTTTAAATTTCTATATTCTGCATAATATAACCTAAATCAATCATCATATTTTCACACAGTCCTAAAGTAGATAAAGAGAACCCGGTTAAAAAACAAATGAGACAAAACTATTATACTGTGGTCATTTAAATGATCCAAATTAACATATTAGTGAGTGGCAAAAGTATTGAGAACCTTTGCTTTCAGTATCTGGTGGAGTGTGACCATCTGTGGGGACCCCTCTGTGGCAGAATAACTGCAGCTAAACTAAAAACTGCAGCTAACACGTTTTCCTGATAACCTGTTGAATCAGTCCTGCCCCTGCCGACTTGTCTTTCATTTTAGCAGCCTCATTCTTTTCCTCTGTACAGAACGCTTTCAGCTCTGGGCATGGTTGGTGTGGGTTTTCCTCCCTCACATTAGCGTCTCCCGACACGGGAAGGGGTGTAAGGCTAAAACGGGGAGGTAAGTATCCCTTATGTCCGGGATCTTGCGTCCCCCAAGGCCCTGTTAGAGAAGTGAGAAGACATGGTGAGTAAATAGAGTGACCGAGATCGCCTGTTCCGGGTATGAACGGCGTGGGATCAAGCGACATGGATACGGCACGAAGCCTAGATTCGCTTTGTGACCTGTCCCTTGACTTGGGCCATTCCAAAAAACAATTAACTTATTTTTTTTTTACCATTCTTTTGTAGAACGGCTTTTGTGGCTTAGGTTTGGTTGTCCTTGCTGCATGACCCCACTTCTCTGACATTTCAGTTCATGGACAGATGTCCTGACATTTTGCTTAGAATGTTTCTGATATAATTTCGAATTCATTGTTTTCCAACCACTTCCATCAATGACGGCAAGCCAGCCCTCATGCACCCAGATGCGCAAAACAGGCCCAAACCATGTAATACCACCAACCCAATGTTCACAGATGGGATAAGGTTCTTATGCTGGAATTCCAGTGTTTTTCCTTATCCAAACATAAATGCTTTCTTTTAAAAAACCACAAGTTCTATTAAGGTCTCCATACCGTCCACAAAACTGTTTTTTCAAATAGCCTTCTGGCTTGTCCACATGATCTTTAGCAAACTGCAGATGAGCAGCAATGTTCTTTTTGGAGAGCAGTGGATTTCTCCTTGCAACCCTGTCTTGCACACCATTGTTGTTCAGTGTTCTTCTGATGGTGGACTCATGAACATTAACATTAGCCAATGTGAGAAAGGCCACTGTCCTTGCCACTGTCGCCCTAGGCTTGCTCAATTTGGGATTGGACGTAGTTATTAGGAGATAATCTAAACTTGTAAAGTTGCTTTGAGACAATGCTCCATTGTAAAAAGTGCTATATAAATAAATCTGACTTCACTTGACTTGACCTTCAGTTGCTTAGAAGTTACCCAGGGGTCCTTTGTGGCCTCGGCAGCTATTACACGCCTTGCTCTTGGAGTATCTTTGTTGGTCGACTACTCCTGGGAGGCTAACAATGATCTTAAATTTATTCCATTTGTACACAATCTGTCTGACTGTGGATTGGTGTCCACATCTCTTTAGAGATGGTTTTGTAACCTTTTCCAGCCTGATGAGCATCAACAACTCTTCTTCTGAGGTCCTCAGAAATCTCCTTTGTTGGTGCCATGATACACTTCCACAAACATGTGTTGTGAAGAGCAGATCCCTGTTCTTAAAAGAAGACAGTGTGCCCACTCATGTAGGGTTTTTATGTCTGAGGTCATCAGAGCTCTTATTAGCCCTCTGCGGCTCTATGACCAAAGACAGAAATAGGATGCAGTCGAAGAATAGATGCGTGTTATTATTTTTATGGTCTGACTCCAATTTAGTTTAATATCTGACTCCAAGTTTAATTTAATATCTGACTCCAAATTCTACATAGTTTTTAAATGTATGGGGTAAAGAGCCCCAGCATTCAATTTTAATAGTTATCTCCTATTAATATACTTTCCTAGTTCAGAGGTTCATACCGACGTGCAGACTCAGTGTATATAATGCACAAATATTACTCCTTATTTAAGTCTGTCAAGGTCTCTGAGCTTGTTAATCTGCCTAGCTTCGCGTTGGTGCTCACTTCGCTTGGTAGCTCTGCTGTTGAGCCGTTCATGCATTGTAGCACCATGTCCAAGTCTCTAGCACCCAGGATTCCTGTTCCTGAGCCAGCCACGACGTGTAGCTCGGTCGAAGAGCCACTAACCACCTTGTCCTCGCCATCTAGCCCCGCTTCAGAGCTGTTTGTGACGCTTAGCTTGGTTGTTGAGACACTAGCTACCTTGTCCTTGCCGGTTAGCCCCGCGTCCGAGCTGTTCGCGCCACTCAGCTCAGTATGTGAGCCGCCAGCACCGCTCAACTGGTGTTTTGAGCGCACTAGCCCCTTTTTCAGGCCTCCCGTGCCCCTCAGCCTTGCTAATGAGCTGCTAGTGCCATGCAACTTGGCGTCAGGCATAACTAGCCCCATTTCCAGGCCCATTGCGTGGGGTAGCCCTGCTAACGAGCCGCTAGAGTTGCTTAGCCCCATGTGTGCACCTGCTAACTTCGTCGCAGAAGACACCACGCTAGTCAGTTTCACCACTGAGCCCACCAGCCCAGTTCTGGAGCGCGCTAGTCTCATGTCGGTGCCCACTACGCTTGATGGTTCCATAGATGAGCCATTCGTGCCTCATAGCACCTTTTCCGAGCCGGACAGTTCTGTTGTGGAGTTCGCTAGCCCCGCATTGGTGCCCGCCTTGCCTGTTAGCTCCACCATCATGTCGATCATGCCTCGTAGCACTGCACCCAAGCCACTAGCCTCCGGTTACCTGAGTCTGGGCCTTTAGGGTCTCTCTGTCCCGTGACAGGGCCTTCAGGGCCCCTCTGTCATGTGTATGGGTCAGTTCAGCCCCTTAGTCCCGGGTCGGGTCCCATTTTGCCCAGAGACGAGGTATCCGTGGCAGCCAGCCCAGCTTCTGAGCCGTTTGTGCAGTGTAGCTCGGTAGATGAGCCGCTAGCCACCCTATCCTCGCAGGTTAGCCCCGCTTCTGAGCCATCTGCGCCACTTTGCTCGGTAGATGAGCAGCTAGCTGCCTCATTCTCGCCAGTTAGCCCCACTTCCGAGCCATCTGCACCGCTTAGCTCGATTGATGAGTCGCTAGCCGCCTTATTCACGCAGCTCAGCTTGGTTGATGAGCCGTTAGCCGCCTTTTCCGCACCAGTTAGCCCCACTTCTGAGCCATCTGTCCATGGTCGCTGGGCCTCCTGGGTTCGGGGCTGGGCATGTCACATATCAGCTCCTGTGCAAGCGTCTAGGTCGTCAGCTCTGGTGCCAGCGCCGACGACATCAACCCCAGCACCAGCGTTAAGGTCGTCAGCTCCTGTGCCAGCGTCGAGGTCATCAGCTCCTGTGCCAGCGTCAAGGTTGTCAGCTCCTTTGCCTGCGCCAACGATGACAGCTCCTGTGCCTGCGCCAAGGTCGTCAGTCCCGGGAGTCTTCAAGTCAAGTCAGGCCATGGTGGAGGTCATCAAGCCAAGTCAGGCCGTCCCGGGGGCCATCAAGCCAAGTCAGGCCGTCCCAGGGTTTGTCAAGCCAAGTCAGGCCGTCTCGGGGGCTGTCAAGCCTAGTCAGGCCGTCTCAGGGGCCACCAAGCCAAAGTCTGGCTGTCTCGGGGGGCCGTAAAGGCAAGCCTTTTCATCTCGGGGGCTGTCAAGTCAAGCCAGGCCGTCTTGGGGGCCGTCAAGTTTCCAGAGACCGCCCAGGAGGCTGTCAAATCAAGGGTGGCCTTCAAGGAGGTCGTTAAGCCTCCAGGGCCTCCCAGGAGGCTGTCAAGTCATTGGTGGGCTGTCCAGGAGATCGTCAAGTCTCCAGAGGCCTTCTTGAGGGCCGTCAAGTCTCCAGAGATCTTCCTGGAGGCCATCAAGTCTCCAGAGGCCTCACAGGAAGCCGTCAAGTCAAGAGTAGCTTTCCACGAGGTCGTCATGTCTCCAGAGGCCTCCCAGAAGACTGTCAAGTCTTCACAGGCCTCTCAGAAGGCTGGCATGTCTCCAGAAGCCTCCCAGAGGGCCGTCAAGCCTCCTAAGGCCTTCAAGGAGGCCGTCCATTCCAGAGAGGCCTTTGAGGAGGTCAAGGTTGGTGATCTTCCGCCCTCTGGACCTCCGAGGGACCCACCAGTCCAGCAGTTTATTATACAAGACAGATGATAATAATAATACAAAATACAGAAAGTTCAAACATCACAAATAATATAAACTTACAAGAGATGATGAATCGTGATGGTAACGAGTGTCGGCCTCTGGAAAGTTCTCTGAAGTCTGAAAATCTTAAATCTGAAATCCTACTCTGGTTCTGCAGCTACATATCTTTATATTATTTGGAAATCTTTGATCTAACAAGAGGACAAAGTTGCCGCGTAGCATGGGAAACGCGAGGGGTGGAAGTAGGAAGTGAGGGAAACGCGATAGAATTGTAGAAGCGCTGAAAACTCCCCTACACTATCTACTTCCCTGACAGAAATGGCCTCACACTTCCCAGCGCTATGGGAACTGGTCTCCTTCATGAGACCAGCTCATCCTCTTTCCCTAACAAAGAAATAAAATGAAAGAAAAGTGCGTGAGATCTCTGGACATGCAGAAGTCAGTGATCACTTAATAAAGCTGTAGCAGCGATAGCGGGACGTAAGCGGCGAGTTGGTGGAAAGATCCAACACCTACTACCACTGGCAAGGCTCTTAAATAGCCAAAAGTAACAGGTGTGGATCATATTTGCTGCAATCAAGGCGTTTTCTGACAGCTTGATTGCAGCGGCTTCCAGAGATCCTACCAAGGAAAAGTCCCGACGCCCCTAAGCCTCTGGTTTGCCGAACACGCTCAGGGTTGAGCGTATGGCATAAAGGGAGGCCCTGGTAAGCAGGGCAAGCCTTCAAATAGAGGCTGAAAAGTGAGGGTGGGGCAGGTCATGGCCGGTCCAATGCCCATAGTGAGCTCAGTGACCACCGCGATGGCCTCAAGGGCTATACTGAGCACTGGCGGCTGAGAAGCGAAGCTCAGCAGCTCAGAGGTGGAAGCCAGCGGCTCAGGAGTAGAGCTACCCAAATACCCAGGCATGGAGCTTTCCTGCTCAGATGTGGGGTTTACGGGCGCTACGAGCTCCTGTACAGGGCCAGGCGGCGCTAAATACCCAGGCATGGAGTTCAAATGCTCAGATGCGGGGCTTACGAGCACAGCGGGCCCAGGTAAAGGGCTAGGGGTGCTAAATGCTGAAACATGGGGTCAGACTGCCCAGGTGCGGAGCTTATGAGTGCAGGGAGCCCAGGTTCAGAGCTAGGGGGCGCCAGGTGCTCAGCTTCAGCACTTAGGAGCACGGCGAGCTCTTGAACTGGGCCAGATGGCGCTGTAGCACACAACTGCTTTACAGCCACAGACAGAGTAGTGATCTGCACCAATAGTCTGGGCAGTTTCAAGGCAGGCTGGACCTCAGCAATCCTGACGGACCTCTCACGGGACCTATGAAGGCGAAACTCGGCCTCAATGGCCAGATCATACAACTCAGTAATTGAGGAAGGCGGATCAAGCCGAACTAGCTCATCCCGCACTTCCTCATTGAGTACGAGGGAAAAGAGGTCCATCAGGGCCCGGTCATTGAAGCCGGAAGTGATGGCTAGGGCATTGAATTCCCCCACAAACTCCAACACCGACCTGGGACTTTGTCTGAGTTCAAAGATCCCAGGGGGTTTAGGAGAGTTGGTCCATGGCCAAGGAACCATCTCACTGGGAGGGATGGGGCAAAAGCAGGGTCAAACCCAAATTCCTGGTCACTTGCTGCAGCAGGTGGTAAAGGGTTGGACCAGGTGGGGCAGCGACGCCATCTACGAGGGGACTGGGAGGATCTACAGGATCGGATGGCCCGAAGTGGGCCACCCCCATATTAAGATAGCTCACTGGACCCCCAAAAGCCTAACCGGGACCTGGGTAACGAGATCCGCCGGCTGCGGCGACTGGGGACCTCCATACTGGAGGTCCAGGAGCTAACGCTGGGTCCCTTTACTGGTTGGATCTTTCTGTTACGGTTCGCCATCTAAAAAAAACTTTGATGAACCGTCAAAACTGAAAAAGAAAGAACAAAGAAAAAGGGGACCTCTGTGTGTGTGTGTGAGTGAGTTCAAGGAATGTGCCATCTCAAACACACACACACACACACACACACACACACACACACACACACACACACACACACACACACACACACAGGTTTGCTGCTGTGCTTGAAGGAATGAGGGAAAGAGAGAGAGACGGGAGGAGGGAATCCCCAAATAGAGTCTGGCTGCAGCCATGCACTCTCAGCCACATGCACTCTCAGCCGCGGTGACGTCATGTGCACCCTCAGACACCAACGCAAGAAGAACGACATGGGTTCTTTTTTCCTTATGAAACGGCTTTATTTTATCAGTAAAGATGTGAAATAAGTAAAAAACTAAATACATAACATAACTGAGTATAAAGTGACACTTTAGCCACTGAGGTGAACGCAGTTTCGGCACGTCTTATCACTGGGATAGCGGCGCCGAGCCTGAGGGTGTGTCTGAAATCACACCCATAGACTAATACAATATACATAATATATTAATAATATAATAATACAATAATATAATATATTACTCATATGATCGCGATCTAATTCGTATTCTTCTTCTTTTGGGTTTATGGTGATTGGCATAGTGTATTGGTACATTATTGCCACCTACTGGACTGGATTACATGCATAGCGGTTAGACCGTAAAAACATTTGTAAGAATTGAAATTGTTCCTTCAAGTTAATAATCGGTTCCCTTGAATTGTCTGTTCTGGGGCATATATATTATTATGTGTATATATATGTATAATCACAACACTGTTTGTTGTTTTTTCCCATCAAACTACAGCATAGATACTGGACAGTTGTTAGAAACATTTCCCTGCAAGTTCACAAGTGCCTTGTATAATTGTGCATGTGACAAATAAATTTGAATCTGACTATATGCTTAAGGTAGTTTTAATTTTCCTTATCCCTGTATCATTATTGAATTTCATTATATCTACAGTACAAATTTAAGCTTCCATACATTCTAATTTTCATATATAACCTTGTATAGATTTTATGTTACATGTGATTTACTTCATTCTGCACAAATACGAATAAATTGCAGTGTAAAAGATTTTGAGCTCTGTATAAAACTGTATTCTTAATGTAGCCTCCACACTATTCTCTACATTTGTGCATATATTGGAAAGTATTATAAATGTCTGACTCAGTCTGTGATGGTGTGGAGGGCCATGTCGTGGTGTTGGTTTTATCAAGTTCAAAGTCAATGCAGCCATCTACCAGGAGGTTTCCTTTTCCAGCAGGAGTTAGCACCTGCCCACAGTGGCAAAAGTACTACCAAATCACCTGCTGACCATATTACTCTGCTTGGTTGGTTGTTCAGCTTTCCGGATCTGAACCCCATAGACAGTCTTTCGGGTATTGTCAATAGAAAGATAAGAAACAGTGACCCAGCAATACAAATGAGCTGAAGGCCACTATCAAAGCACCCTGAGCTTTAATAACATCTCACAGCAGTGCCACAGGCTGATTGGCTCCATGCCATGCTGCACTGGTGCAGTAACTCATGGTAAACGAGCTCCGACCAAATACAGTGTACAAATTACAGTACCTGTAAGAAGTTGGACATTTCTGTATTGTACATTCTTTTCTGTCTGATCACATGAAATATTCTAATCATTTTACATACTGGATTTCTGGATTTTCTTGAGCTATAAGCCATTTTTGTCAAAAGTAAAACAACAAAACCCTTTAAATACAGTATATCACTTTAAATGTAAAGTCCCACTTTAGCTCACTTTGACTCACACTGAACATTTAGTATCTGCACTAAATATTGACTGATGCATCTTTAAAAGCAAACAGAAAAGAAGAAGCAAACAGTGTATCACAGTATTAACAACAAAGTACTTTCTATTTATCTGTTGGTTCAGTATCTTTGTTGGCTAAATAAAGGACACGTGTGTCTAAGTGCAGGTATTCACTGTTGAGAAAAGTTACTACTGCAGAAATTTAACAGAGAAAAAGCCTGTTTTAATGACGGATTTATCATTCAATCCAACAAGACATCTGAAACGCTTACGTTAGCCAGCTAGCTAACGGCTATCTAGTCATCATCAACAAAACGTTATTATTAATACGATCAAAATTAGAGAATCTAACATTCAATCAACAATGCAAATGCGTACAGTGACAAACACAGGTGCTGAAACATCGCTGTCTAAACATCATTATTCACAAACAAATATTACGAATGATCCACGTACAGCTACCGTATTCCTTTCTCTTCTTCAATTAAGGTCAACAAACGCTACTTATTTCCTCTTCCGGTCTGACCGTGCACTGACGTCATGAATAGTCTGGCAGTGCATGTGGGGCTGAGAGTGCATGGCTGCAGCCAAACCCCTCTCGAATCCCCTGCCTTACGACAACCCTGCAGAGAAGCAGGGGGCATGGCCGAGCGCTGCACTGGGTTTGTGAAGCGTTGCACAAACAGCGAGGCGCAGATCGGCACTTAGCGTGGGAAATGGGAGGGGTGGAAGTAGGAAGTGAGGGAAACGCGATAGAATTGTAGAAGCACTGAAAATTCTCCCTACACTATCTACTTCCCTGACAGAAATTACCTCACACTTCCCAGCGCTACGGGAACTGGTCTCCTTCACAAGACCAGCTCGTCCTCTTTCCCTAACAAAGAAATAAAAGGAAAGAAAAGCGCGGGGGCTCCGTAACAGACCGATGAGACGGGTGAGGTCTCTGGACACGCAGAAGTTGGTGATCGCTTAATAAAGCTGTAGCAGCGATAGCAGGACGTAAGAACCATCGCTGTGGGCAAATGATACATTTGATGTAATTCTAATGAAGGGAGTTCCCGAATTACAAATCACTCCAAAGAGTTAATACAGACTGTGTACATGCCAATACCCTCTGAAAAAGGAGACCAAACAATGGAATAACTCCTGTTTTCAATAGTTTATTGAAAGGTGGAGTTATTGTAGAATGTCCTTATTCACTGTGTTGTGAATGCTGTTTTTTTTGTCAATACACTTGTTGAGGAAAAGATAGACAGAAATGTACTTCCACTGATTGATGTAGCCGTTAACAAATTTGTCGTATTCATGAAGGAATTGTCTACAGAAAACTGTACATTCAATGTCCATCAACTGACACATCTGGTATGTAGCGTAATAGCTATATCACAGTCATTCAAGGGTCTGACTACCCCCCTCTTTCTACCCTCTTCCACCAAAGTCATAAACGTTGTGTCCCTTTCTAAAAGACATACTTTTTAATAATAGTTTTAAACTTTTGCTGGGATCAGATTATCTTCGCCTGGACCACTCAATTAGAAAACACATGAGAACTGCTTCATAATAAGTCCAAACACACCCATATGTACTTAGCTATTTCATACAAAGAATTGATCGAGGATATTCATCGTACCACTATATATAATCTTATATATGCATGTTACTGATTTGTCATGTATTTTCATCTCTATTTGGTTAGTGTTTAAGTTTAATGACCATTTTATATGTCATAAGGTCCAGTTTGGTTCTGCTTAGAAATAATAGCCTGTTTTCTCTGTGTATTGATCGCTCGTGTTTAATACTTTTTCACACTTATAAAAGAACAGAAATACAAGTTATTACTCAGAATGTACTGTATCCTACATCTTGTATTGATCGTATTATTATTTGTTTAAGGAATAGCAAATGTATGTACTGTAGTTAGAATGACTAAACGATGTGTTAGTTTATAAGTTTAAGGTGCCTTTGACCATCTGAACCTTACAACGAAATTCTGCACCTAAACTTGTAACTTTGAGGATTTTTGGTTATTGTGTGATACTTTTAGTCACCCTAGATATGTAGAAATATATTAATCTAAGTTATAGCTTCTGTAAAGCAGCCCATACAAACCTATAGTGAAATTAGACGACATACCCATGAGAGAAGGGATTTAATGATGAATCAGCTTTTCATTGGCAAAGTCAGGGCAACTTCTTGTGCCCCCGCCTCCGATCGCTTATGAGCAGGGGCATACAAAAACTATGCAGGCTAGCTTTCAGTCTTTTGTTCTTTGTAAGTTCCAGTCTTTTAGTTGTTTGTCTTTGTTAAAGTCTTTCGTCCTTAAGTTCTTTCAAATTTCAAATTTCTTTCAAGTTATTCTGTGTCCAGTAGTCTTAGTAGTTCGGTATTGCCGAATTAGAAATTAAGCCGACAAAAAGTAGTTAAAAAACCCACCAGCGGAGATCTTCTTCACGCTCCTATATCCTAGTTTTTGAAGTTCATGGTGCTAGAACGTGTCGACTCCACCTTTCTCTGTGGCCAAGATAAAATCTGAGTTGTATGAGCGCAATTTCGAGTAACCGTGGACGCCCGCAGCCTAAACTGGGAAGTAAGCCTCAACTGGAGACACCGCCGAAACGTGGTTACGCAATGGCCAGCTGCAGAAAGCCCAAGAGCCGGCGCCATCGAGAGGCCTGTCCGAGCGGCGGTGTGCATCGGAAGACGATATATATATGTGTGTGTATATATATATATATATCGGTTCGCCATCATTTCTTGATCTTAACTCCGTTTTATATATATATATATATATATATATATATATATATATATATATATATGCCATTACTTCAGATAGTTTGTTGGTATTGCCTTGTTTGCAGCTAATAAACTTGTTATAACTTTCTGAATTTACGGCCTGGTGTGAGAGAGTTTCATTCAAACGAAGGTCGAGAAAAATAACTTTGAATTCACTCTTCAAACCTAGACTGATCAATTTTGCCTTTCTCTTTTAACTGGTTTCCAGATCCACCAGCCCCAAAGGATCCGGTGGTGCCCCGTTTGCTCATTATAAATTAATCTTATAAATTAAAGATTTTGGCCCTCTTCTGTTTCTGCATTTGTATTTGAGTCCAATAACGGTCAGCTGAAGAACATGATTTATTGCAGATATGTTGCATCACAAATCGTTAAACAAATTTCATCTCATGAAAAACCTTCCATTTATGGCCACTGTGGAATAAGTTTTAATATGTTAGTATTTAATCCTACTGCATAGTAAAGTAAAATGTATGTAATCCTATAACTGTGTGATGCTGTTGTGTAATGATTCTGTCTAACGAGTTGTTGTAAAGATGTACAAAACACAGACGTGCTCCCAGGGTCAGCAGCAGGCCATAAAAGAAGATGGAGTTACGGAGGGAACAGTGTGACCCTGACCCTTAGTCATAAAGACTCTTATCTGTCTATATGTTGGTACACAGAATCCGGTCTTTATCTCTGGGCAGGAGACCCGGCTTGTGACTAACAAGTTGCTTATTCAGCTTTCCTGTATGCTTAAACCTGCACGTAAATGAACCAGTTAAAAGGGGGAAGCCTTCTACCTCCTTTATCCACTCGCATACAAGTGCTCAGGCATTGCTGTTTGTGAGTTGATCTCTGCGCGCGCAGATAATAAAAGTTGTCTACTGCTCTATTCCAGCACCAGTGTCTGTGTGACTTTGTTCTCCCACGTTTGAAAAGTCTCCACCACAATTTGGCGTAGTCGGCAGGATCCCGCTCGTTGAGAGGACGTCA
>JAJAGP010001359.1:0-12753 GCA_025084515.1 Ancistrus triradiatus
TATATATATATATATGTGTGTATATATATATATGTGTGTATATATATATCTATCTATCTATCTATCTCATGTGTGTGTGTTTGTGTGTATATATGTATAGTGCAATAGCATTCATTTCTATTCAATGTGCAATATACATACATACATACATACATACATACATATATATATATATATATATATATACACACATATATCTATGTATATGTGTAGATATATTGCACACTGAATAGAAATGAATGCTATTGCACAATTTTCACAGTATGTATTACTTATAATGTATTATAATGTATCACCTAATGATTTGGAGGGACACAAGTCTCCTTAGTCATGTCACAATGGCTGTTCAGGCTGCAGAGTTTCATACCCTTGCGACTAAGCTCACGTCATTTTCATTCTCAGTTCATGTCCAAAGCAGTGAAATGGACACTACAGACCTTTGTGTGTTTGGTGATTTGAATGTTATCCCTTTTGATGTTGACAAGAAAATTCTTTCTGATCTCCTCGTCCAGCGGAAACGAATGAGAACTCACAAGAGAATTATACCTTGCTGACACCGAACACAACGGGACAGAACAATGTTCTGATGCCCCTCGTTCTTGTTTTTGAAATCGCAAAACGTTATTCCTCATTATGCGAATGTAAATCTCTGAACTTTCTTTACAGTCACCTATGCTGACTGGAAGCTGGAATGCCGGTATAAAGACTAACGGAAACGCGTCACGGACTCTCCGTGCATAGAGCCTATTGCTTGGATTGTAAGATTGTATCAATTGTAAGTCACTCTGGATAACGGCGTCTGCTAAATGCTGTAAATGTACTACTGGCAGTAGCTAACCAATCAGTACAAGATAGTTCACATTTCAAAAGTACTGGCTTCAAAATTCATCAAGGTTTTTGGTTACAGAATTGTAGGACGAGTAAATTAAATGTGAGCGTAAACACACTTCACATGGAAGATCCTGAGATGCACAAAAGATCAAGTCTTTTAATTTGTAATTTATTGTATATATTTTAAGTCAAGTCAGATCTATTTATATAGCGCTTTTTACAATGGAGCATTGTCTCAAAGCAACTTTACAAGTTTAGATTATCTCCTAATAACTACGTCCATTCCCAAATTGAGCAAGACTAGGGCGACAGAGGCAAGGAAAAACTCCCTGAGTGAATCCTGAAACAGAATTTAATTGAATCCTGAATTAAACTATTTGTTTCTTTGTCCTAACCACCTTGCACACGTATTTAATCCTGTGTTTTTGTGTGGTTTTGGGTCAACTGTGCTGATACAGTGTGTCTTAGTGAAAAATGTATTATTGGGTCATATAGAGTGGAGGCCACTAGTCTGAGACCATTAGTGAAAATTTAGCATTTTCGTCTAATTTAATCAAATGTTATTTATGACAAATCACATAGTCACTGCAGCAATTTAAGTGAAAATTTGAATCTGTGAAAAAAATATTTAGAATAATTTCAGAATGTATTAGTATTTGTTATGTTCACCCTATTCCTGTAATGACAGCATACACTTTTGTTTGGTCTTCATGTAGTTGTTGTAAAGCTTTAAGTTGTTTTGGATCATTATATTTGTAACATAAAACAATTATTAAATTTGAGAAAAACTGAAAATAAGAACATTTTCAATAGTGGTCATAGACTTTTGCCCCCACTGTATGTGGTAAAAAAAAAAAATAGCATTAACTTGCATAGTTTGTTTGTTTGGTTTATTTAATGCATCAATCATCTATCAGCATCAATGGCCATTTTAACAACAGACACCAGGTTGTATCAATACACAAGGTTACTTCAAAGCTCGTCATACAGTGGTGCTTGAACGTTTGGGAACCCTTTTACAATTTTCTATATTTCTGCAGAAATATGACCCAAAACATCATCAGATTTTCACACAAGTCCTAAAAGCAGATAAAGAGAACCCAGTTAAACAAATGAGACAAAAATAGCATACTTGGTCATTTATACAATGAGGAAAAATGAACCAATATTACATATTAGTGAGTGGCAAAAGTATGTGAACCTTTGCTTTCGGTATCTGGTGTGATCCCCCTGTGCAGCAATAACTGCAACTAAACATTTCCTTTAACTGTTGATCAGTCCTGCACACCGGCTTGGAGGAATTTTAGCCCATTCCATCGTACAGAACAGCTTCAACTGTGAGTTGTTGGTGGGTTTCCTCACAGTAACTGCTGACTTAATTTCATGACTCATGAACATTAACATTAGCCAATGTGAAAGAGTCCTTCAGTTGCTTAGAAGTTACCCTGGGGTCCTTTGTGACCTTGCCAACTGTTACACGCATCACCCTTGAAGTGATCTTTGTTGGTCAATCTTTAGAGATGGTTTTGTAACCCTTTCCAGCCTGATGAGCATCAACAACTCCTCAGAAATCTCCTTTGTTCGTGCCATGATACACTTCCACAAATGTGTTGTGAAAAGCAGACTTTGATAAATCCCTGTTCTTTAAATCAAACAGGGTGCCCACTCACACCTGATTGTCATCCCACTGATTGAAAACACCTGACTCTAATTTCTTCTTCAAAGTAACTGCTAACCCTAGAGGTTCACAAACTTTTGCCACTCATTAATATGTAACATTGTATCATTTTCCTCAATAAATAAATTACCAAGTATAATATTTTTGTCTCGTTTGTTTAACTGGGTTCTCTTCATCTACTTTTAGGACTTGTGTAAAAATCTGATGATGTTTTAGGTCATATTTATGCAGAAATATGGGAAATTCTATATATATTCTCAAATCAGACCAATTTAGAGTAATCAATTAACCTAATGCATGTCTTTTGACTGTGGGAGGAACACGGGGTAACAGGGGTAACGGGGTAACGGACACAGGGAGGATGTGTAGACTCCACACAGAAAGGACCCAGACCGCTCCACCTGGGGATCGAACCCAGGACCTTCTAGCTGTCAGGCGACGGCCACTTGCATAGTAAAAAAATAAAAAGTTTTGTATATAGGCAAATAAATAAAATAAATGTATTAATAAAAGTACAAAGGGTCAATGATTTCACTGATTTTGTTAATTTGCTCTTCCAAATTAAAGTGCATATGCTAACATAGATACAAACATGAAGCATGTGACAGTCCAGTCACATAATTAACATTGCCATATTGTAAACTTAATGCATCTGCATTTCTATATTGTGGAGCTTTTGTTTATTAAGTTTCCATAGATGATAAACATTTGTAAATGTTCCTCACACCAGCAATTTATACTAAAAGCTTTATTAACAAAATCTATAATCCACATGTGATATCACATAAGATATGACAGGGCAGTGGAAAGCACAAATTATATTCTTTGTCAGTAACTGACAGGGTAGACCATCCTGACCTAAACGATCTTTAACCCATAATATAACAATCTTGACAGTAATGTATTTAGAATCATGGGCATTAAAAACACAATCTACTTTTAAATGCTAGCCAAATGTATAATGTATTCAGGAATCTACCATTTGTGTTCCTTCCTCAAATGCATGAGATATACAGTAAGCAGCATAGGTAAAAAAACAAAAATCACAATAAACAAAATAACTCCAAAACAGGAAGCCTGTAACAGTGTACCTTCAAATAAATCACAGCTGATGTGCCATATCCCTCCATAGAGTAGAGCTGGAGATCACCCTGAAAGTACCTGGCATAAAGGCGCGAGATGGGAAGCCCGTAACCAAAGCCAGCCTACAGACAACCAGACATTATCATTCTGTAAATGACCGACATTTACAACACTGCAAATTTACAACCCAGTATAATTCTATCCTGCAATACGCATTCAATACCAACCCCCCCACCACCATGTGCCCCTTACCAAGACAGGCAGGGGTAAAACAGGGAAAAACTAATTAAAAAAAAAAAAAAAACTACAACAAGAAAAAAAAAAAAAAACTGTAACAGCACCACCCATAAAAAACTGAAACTGGAAAATACAGCTGAAGAAAAAACATATTGGCACTTACTCTATAAAATTCTAATGCAAACAAATAAAGGAACCCTTACCAGAGGGGCATTTCGAGCATTGTCTGTCACTGGGCTCGGTGCTGTGGAATACATGTAACTAAAAAGACGCTCAATTTTCCTCAAGGGCACACCTCCTCCTCTGTCAGACATCTATAATTATAGCAACAATCAGGATTGCCTCAACTTTTTCAATTTCACCTTGTCACACACGGTTCTCCAGCAAATTACCTTTATTGTCAGGTCTTCAGCTCCCAGAGAAACCCTAACGTTAATTGGAGGAAGATGTGTGCTGTCTTCGTGGGTTTCTACAGTTGCTCTCATTGCATTCTGTTAACCAAATGCAAAACGTTTAGTTTATGGTATTAAAATACAAACAACACAGCAGCACAGAAGTGCTGTAAATACACTTAAATTCTCCACATATCTTCTGTCATGCAAGAACAATAAATCTATATACAATCATACTTCGCGTACCTTAAATAGCTCAAACAGCATGTGATAGAGATGAGAAGGAACATAGACGATAGAAACAGGCTTGCCGAAAACTTTAGCTGCAACACAGTGAAAAGAGAGGAAAAAGTCATACCCACAGGTACAAACAACACGTTTGCAGATGTACACTTGCATGTTTTGTCTAGTTAACGTCATATCATTTGTTAATAAACATCCATTTCTGCATTTCTGACTGCAATACATTCCAAAAAAACTTGGGATTGGGACAGATGAGGTAAAAACAGGTGATGTCAATAGTTGATTGTAATGCTTTGGTACAAAAGCAGTATCCATGAGTCTTTGAGGAGCAAAGATCGGCAGAGGATCTCCAGTTTATCAACAAACACGTGACGAAAATGATTGCAATGTTTAAAAACAATGTTCCTCAAAAAAAGACTGGAAGGGATTTGCATATTTCAGCCCTGTTTTTTATTTCTTTTTTTGCCTTATTTTGCATTGAAAATACACAAACATTCCTGAAAAAGATATCATCTTGAAGGCAGCTTATGTTGCTTTAAAATCTCAGTGTACTTTTCAAAATTAATGCTTGTTGCCGATAAAGGTTCTTTTCATCTTTGATCCGGTGCACATGTCATCCATTTCCTCTAGAAAAGATCTGGAATACTGATGCATCTGACCACAATACACATTTCCACTGTGTGATGGTCTATCCCAGGTACCTCTGAGTTCAGAGAAGTCTATGCCACTTCTGAACATGGTTAACATAAAGCTTCATTTTTGCACAGTAACCTTTCTAAGTGGCATTTGTGAATGTAACTTCATATTGTAGTGCTTTGACAAAAGTTTGCCATGTGGTTGTTCAAATCCCTTGCCCATGAGGTTCTATCAGCTATTGATGAATGGGACTGTGGTAGCCTAGAGGTTAAAGTACTGGACTCTGGACCAGAGTTCAAATCTCACCTCTGCCAAGCTGCCACTGTTGGGTCCTTGAGCAAGACCCTTAACCCACAACTGCTTGGATTGTAAAACTGTACCAATTGTAAGTCGTTCTGGATAAGGGCGTCTGCTAAATGCTGTAAATGTAAATGAATGACGGTTCTTGATGCAGTGCTGTCTGAGGGATTTGAGATCACGGATCTTCAGTTTAGGCTTGCACCTTTGCCCTTTATGCAGCGAAATTCCTCCAGATTCCTTGAATTGTTTAATGATTTTATGCTGTGGTGTGGAGATCCTCTGCCTGTCTTTAATCCTGTTTTTAAGATTCAGCCTTTTGTGGATACTGCTTTTGTACCAAATCATGATTACACTCACCAAAGGATCACATCACTATTTATTATTATTTTTTTATTTACTCATTACTAACCCTAAACTGCACAGTCTCAACTTTTCTTGGAATTTATTGCAGGCCTGAAATGCAGGAATGGACATTTATTAAAAATTGAAATGAGGTTGACAGAATAAACATGAAATATCTTGGTTTCATACTGTCTGCAATGAAGTAAAAGTCAGTAAATGCAACAGTTTATCTGCCTTTACTGTGCCAAATTTTTCTTATTTGGGGTTATAATTTGTTACCTATTGATGAAAACTAGCTTCTAGACATGCCCCATTGATCCCAAGGCAGCTACAACAAATACTTGCTGTTTGTATGCATGACTGAGACCTCAGGGCAGACTAAACAAGCAGTATGTAACTCTACTTTAAAGCTTGTTTCATTTATTTCCTCACAAACATACAGCAAAGATATGTCATGTCTCATGAAATTAAATTAAAATTCATGGTTTATTAACCAGAAGAAACTAAGCCGAAGACACTGGTAAAAAACAATTAATCATATCCAAGTTAATGATAAATTACAGCAATGTGGATAATAGACTATTAAAAAAGAGATCTGGTCTTTGACTCTGTAGTGTCACTGCACCAAGGTTAATAAAACATTGCATATTATGTGGCAAGAACTATGTGGTAAACAACAACCTCAAATACAGCCCCACAATAAAAGTCAGAACTTACCACGCACGGTACACAGAAAGAAACACTGAATTCTGAATTCAAAGACTATATAGAGAAAACTGTCATACTCACAATTCACTTGTTCGATCTCCACTTCAGGAGAGGTCAGGTAATACTGTTCACACAGCATCCTGGCACTCTCATATGCATCTGCATTCACAGTGAAAGAAGAACGGGCTTTAACATTTTGACAAAAGAACAATATTAATTCACATAATCTCTATTACATTTAATATATTCTACACTAAAGTAATGTATGAACTCGTTCACAGATAAAGCACACTTGATCTCATATGTGTTATTTTACTGCAAAATATTGTCGTGAACCAAAAACGATTTCAGGGTGCCCAAATATCCAGAGGTATAGTAATGTGGGGACTCAAGTTTGTAGGCCTCATGTATGTAGACTGAGATCATCAACTATCTTGGTCTGGAATATGTCAAGTACAGTGGTGCTTGAAAGTTTGTGAACCCTTTAGAATTGTCTGTATTTCTGCATAAATATGACCTAAAACATCATCAGATTTTCACACAAGTCCTAAAAGTAGATAAAGAAAACCCAATTAAACAAATTACACAAAAAATATTATACTTGGTCATTTATTTATTGAGGAAAATGATCCAATATCGCATATTAGTGAGTGACAAAAGTATGTGAACCTTTGCATTCAGTATCTGGTGTGACCCCCCTGTGCAGCAATAACTGCAACTAAACGTTTCCTGTAACTGTTGACCAGTCCTGTACACCGTTTTTTTAGGAATTTTAGCCCATTCCTCCATACAGAACAGCTTCAACTCTGGAATATTGGTGGGTTTCCTCACATCAGGTCCCTCACTTCAGGTCCTTCCACAACATTTCGATTGGATTAAGTCCAGAACTTTGACTTGACCATTCCAAAACATTAACTTTATCCTTCTTTAACCATTCTTTGATAGAACGACTTGCGTGCATAGAGTCGTGGACTTGCTGCATGACCCACCTTCTCTTCAGATTCAGTACATGGATAGATGTCCTGACATTTTCCTTTACACTTCTCTGATATAGTTCAGAATTCATTGTTCCATCAATGATGGCAAGCCGTTCTGGCCCAGATGCAGCAAAACAGACCCAGACCATGATACTACCAGCACCATGTTTCACAGATGGGATAAGGTTCTTATGTTGGAATGCAGTTTTTTCCTTTCTCCAAACATAACGCTTTTCTGTTAAACCAAAAAGTTCTATTCTGGTTCCATCTGTCCATAAAACATTCTTCCAAAAGCCTTCTGGCTCGTCCACGTGATCTTTAGCAAACTGCAGATGAGCAGCTTTTTGGAGAGCAGTGGCTTTCGCCTTGCAACCCTGCCATGCACACCATTGTTGTTCAGTGTTCTTCTGATGGTGGACTCATGAACATTAACATTAGCCAATGTGAGAGAGACCTTCAGTTGCTTAGAATTTACCCTGGGGTCCTTTGTGACCTCGCCAACTATTACACGCCTTGCTCTTGGAGTGATCATTGTTGGTTGACCTCTTCTGGGGAGGGTAACAATGGTCTTGAATTTCCTCCACTTGTACACAATATGTCTTACTGTGGATTGGTGGAGTCCAAACTCTTTAGAGATGGTTTTGTAACCTTTTCCTGCCTGATGAGCATCAACAACTCTTTTTCTGAGGTCATCAGAAATCTCCTTTGTTCGTACCGACTTTGAAATATCCCTGTTCTTTAAATAAAACAGGGTGCCCACTCACACCTGATTGTCATCACATTGATTGAAAAACCCTGACTCTAATTTCTCCTTCAAATTAACTGCTAATCCTAGATGTTCACATGCTTTTGCCACTCACTAATATGTAATATTGGATGATTTTCCAATAGTCTTTACAGTTCCCAGACCAGATTATTACTAAACATCTGTATCAGATTTCAAATATTTAGTGCATGCAAGATTAGCTAAAATATTTCGGAAATAGAAGCATGGTGTAAGAATACTTGTTACCAACAACAATAACTGCATGTCCAAATCAGAAACTCTGTGAACCTCACCAAACAACAGTTTTCACTTGAAAGAATCAAAAGTAAAATTAAGAAATCAAAGCAATACTAAATCGATCTGAAAGCAAAAAGAATGCCATTGTTAGACAGCATGCCAAAAAATACCCCTTGGCCTTACTGTGTCCATCTCTCATTCTTCTACCCTTGTCTTTTATTACTTCTGCTACTCTCTCCTACCAATACCAAGCCTACAAGATAAGAACTTTTTCCCTTTTCAGTCAGATTGTGTGTCATAGGTGCATGTTCTTTAACTACATAAAACCACATACATGTCACTAAGCAAGCCTATTTCCAAACACATACAGTGGTTTTATGTTTCAATGGCACCACTAACTATCAGTTAACTGTCATCAATAACTAATATGTGGAAAATAATGCATCTTCTGGTCACATTGTCTTTTCAGCTCCGAGAAGAGAAAACAAATACATTGGAGATTATATAGATTACAGCTCAATACATTGCTAATAAATAAATCTAATTCTGATGCAGGACCCCTTTTAATGGGAAAAAGAAACATGGATATAAGAAGCAGCTTACAGGCATTTAGAGGCCAAATCGAGTGATACCAAATATGGACAGATGCACAATTTCATGTTTCTGTTTTCCATAACACTGAACACAACAAAGACTGTATGTCTTAAACAAGTAATGCATATTTATCAAAACACATTACCTTTCACCACCTCGACTACATCACAGTTTGGGTCGATACTGCCGATATGCTTAGGATGCGCTGGGTTAGTACTGCCACTGAAGATCAGTGCTAAAGGCAAAACACGGGCATTTTGGTGAGCACGTCCTACAGACAATGTTGTAAATATACTCACTGGCCACTTTTTTAAATACAACTGGTAAACTGCTTGTTAGTGCAAATATCTAATCATTCAATCACATCGCAGCAACGATGCATTTAGGCATGTAGACATGGTCAAGACTAGAGTTAGGAATCAGTAGGCACCTCAAGATTTGATGACGATTCAGAGAGCTGTGAAGTGATTATTAATAGATCATCAGTGCATCCTGATGCATATTTTTTCTATACAGGATTTATTTTTTCCTCATTGTGATTCCACAGCTTCAGTTTTGGTCTCACTGTAGATTGTGGGGATTGCTGTGCTAGTAATGCCGGTCTCACACCAAATTACTTTTCAAGTGAATTTCACTGTTACAGAAAAATTTCCAGTGCCGGAATAAAACCATGAGTCTCATGCTAGAGTTGTGTGGCGCTTGTGTCATCTCGGTCGGTCAGAATTAGCTCTCTTTTTAGTCAGCTGTCTTGCGTATATTGGCTCCATACCACCCAAGGAGTTTGGGTCCCTTTTTGAGTCTTGGTACTCCCAAGGTTTCTTCCTCATAACTCTTAGGGAGTTTTTCCTTGCCCCGGTCGCCCTAGGCTTGCTCAATTTGGGATTGGCTGTAGATATTAGGACATAATCTAAAATTGGACAGTTGCTTTGAGACAATGCTCCATTGTAAAAAGCGCTTTCTAAATAAATCTGACTTGACTTGACTCCAACGTGCACAACAGCCCTGGTTCTCAACGACTGAATATGGATTGTGAAAAAATGCCTTGTTGATGCCAAAGGTAGAATGACCAGCTTGGCTTGAGCTGATAGAAAGTCGGCAGTAACTCAAATAACCACTCATTGGCTCACCAAAAATTGGACAACAGAAGAATGAACAAACATTGTCTGGTCTTATGAATCTCAGTTTCTGCTGCAACATTTGTATAGTAGGGTCAGAATTTGCCATTAAGAACATGACAACATGTAACTACCCTGTCTTACACAAACAGTTCAGGCTGCTGCTGGTGGTGGTGTAATGGTGTGAGGGGATATTTTTGGCACACTTTGGGCCTCTTAATACCAGTTGAGGATCATTTAAATGCCACAGTCTACCTGAGTATTGTTGCTGAGCATGTCCATCCCTTTATGATGACAGTGCAGCATCTTCTGATGGCTACTTCCAGCAGGATAACATGTCATGTCACAAAACTCAAGCCATCTCAAACTGTTTTTTGAACATGACAGTGAGACTATACACAAATGTCCTCCACAGTCACCAAATCTCAATCCCATAGAGCACTTTGGGGTGTGGTAGAATGGGAGATTCACATCATGGATGTACATCCGACAGAAGTCATGCTATCATGTCAATGTGAACAAAAATCTCTGAGGAATGTTTCTAGCACCTTGTTGAATCTATGACATGAAGAATTAATGCATTTCAGATGGCAAACGGAGGTCAAACCTGGTACTAGCAATGTGACCTAATAAAGTGGTCAGTGAGTGTATTTACACAGTATAAAAAAATGTACATAAAAAAAGAAATGCATGTCTGCTAAAGTCACTACAATGACCTATGAATGCATAACCAACTGTCAATCAAATAATACTTAAAACCGTTTAATGATTTCAAATCATCTGCATTGTTTTCATAGTAGTAAAATAATTAAATGATCACAGCCGATTTAAGATACAGTGTATAGCAAATAGTTTTCTGGCATAAAATAAGAAGACAGTCTGGAGAGCCCCAGCTCATCTCAGATACTCACTGTGCTGGTTCATCAGCATGCGAGTGGAAATACGACTTGTGTAGAAGCGGTCAAGAAAGTACTGGACATTCTGATTGGTCACTGGATCTACACCAAAGGCTTCCTTGTACTCCAGCACCCCTTGAGCCATTGTGGGCACTACATTGTTGTGCCTATTCCTCACATTGATCAGGGACTCTGTGAACCTGTTTGTGCATTGACAATTACATAAAATTGGACAGGCTTAGGTAATGTATGTGTCTTTTTATAAGCAAAGCCCTGTTAAAATCTTCAGAAAATGCAACGTACTTTACCAAAACCTTCTTGTCATCTGGATCTTTTTCCAGGAAGTCCACAAGCTCCATCAGACTCTGTGCATACCTGATTTAAAAATATCTGAGTGGTGACAAAGCACTGGAGCTTAACTTATAGATGACTTGAAGCTGAATAACAGACAGCAAACCCAGCTATAGTTTTAAAACACTGACCAGTCATTGCACATGAAACAGTAGATTTAAAATAAGAACATGAAATTATAGTCATCTGTTTACATTTAAGTGACTAACTACAGACAGTTCTTATTGTTGCTGGTTATTCTATGACAGGCTTTGAGCAAGTGGGGAGTAAATACAGTGTATTAAGTTTGTAAATGCAGTGAAAATAGCAGGACAGTAAACAAACAATCAAACTAATATCCATAATCAGCCACACGCAAGCAAAGAGCATCAGCCCTTGATATCCTATTTTTGACCTGGAAAACATAAAAAAAACAGACACTTGGCTTTAAATAAACTATACATGAATTTGATGCAAAATGTTTTAGTGCTGAAAGAAAGATAAAATTCACTTACCCTGAGCATGGTTGAAAAATATCTGTTGTGGATTACGCCAGAGGAAAGAATAACCAATCCTGCTGCAGCCAGAATTCAGAGGTTTGGGTATATTTAATATAATGTTAGTCTGTGACTATATTATAATTTTCTCTCTTATATTTAACCAGGATAACGTTGTTGCATATTGCATACAGTCAAGTTACATGTGATTTATACATTCTTCCAATATAACAAAGCAGATCTATCTTTTATAGAAACTGAATCGACTACCAAAGTCAGAGAACAATTACACAATAAGGACAAACTTAGCTCAATTACTTAGTCTGTGCTTGTAAAATATCCACCTCTGTGTCTGCATCTCCAAATGTAATCTCTCCCCGTGTAACCAGTTGACCTGTAATTGCTTTTAAAATGTTGAACCTCATTTTTATTCTATAGGCTAGCTGATTAATTGAAAAGGCTATGGATAAACCTTAGATACACATATGTTCGTCAAAAGCAGTCAAAAAACTGTTGTTGTCTTTACTTAGAAATGTATTTCACTGCTTAACATGCAGAGCCGGGCAAACAATTCCCTGTAATCAGATGCATCACTGCTCTGCTTGGTATAGGAATTACAGTATAAGGTAGGATACTACCGTCAATAATACCGTGGTGCTTGACAGTTTGCAAACCCTGTAGAATTTTCTATATTTCTGCATAAATATGACCTAAACATCATCAGATTTTCCTAAACGTAGATAAACAGAACACAGCTAAACAAATGAGACAAAAATATTATACTTGGTCATTTATTTATTGAGGAAAATTACCGTATTTTTCGGACCATAAGACGCACTTAAAATCCTTTAATTTTCTCAAAAATCGACAGTGCGCCTTAAAATGCGGTGC